>MCJB01050885.1:4361-54403 GCA_002018475.1 Nicotiana obtusifolia | reverse complement strand
CCCCCCCCAATATAATATATATATATATATATATAAAATAATTTTCCAAAACAACCAAATGACACCCTTTATTAAAGTGTTAAAAGTGTTTCCTCTACATGTCTCCTCCTTTTTAAAGGCGTGTTAAGTTTATATGACATGAAAGTTTTAAGGGCCCATTGATAGAAGTATACACAAAGGAATGAGGAAATTACATTTTACAAAAGGGATATGAATTCATAGAGAATCTTGTAATCATTCCCCTTTATAGCGTTGTATTAAACAAACAAAGACGTATCCAAAAAGAGAGCTACAGAAGAAGAAAAAACAAATGCTACAAATAATATTTATAGAGTTGAGAGGACACGAAGCCAAATCGTCATGTGAACCGCTACTTTGTTCAACTACTTTGTTAGTTTTTTGCAAATTGTTTATTTAGAGATCAACGTTGGCAAGAGTCGTGCTCTGACCGTACGGAACACTACATCACGATTCCCAAGTTCTAAGATTACATAAATTACAAGTCATCTCAATTATAAAATCGCTAGGACTCAATATAAGGAAAACTCAACAGATTATCCAATCTTAAAGTTTAGACATTTTTTTTCTTTAAATAATGGTGAGTGGTCTTAATTAACGTAGTGACGCAATTCTGAATCGTTTGTCAATCAATTGATGTCGTGATTATGTAAAAAATGCCTGCAATTCAATAGCACTTCATTTGTCCTGAGAACATGACGAATTAACTAGGAGTAGCTATATACATTGTATTTGATTACGCGACACGATAAATATATGCATTTTATTTATCTTTCGTAATTATATTTTTTTAAAATTACTATCATAGTTATATTTATTTTTATAGTAAATCCACCTATAGTTCTAAAATAAAAAATCAATTATTTTGGGCTGAAATTAGAGAGTAACAGGCTCTTGTAGTTCAATTGATTAGACTACCCGCTTAGTAAGTGGAGGTCTTGAGTTCAACTCTTAACAAGAGAATTTTATTTTTCTGTATTTCGCCTTAGTTATTTTCGTCAGGCAAATTATAGTTACATATGTTAATTAGGTTATAAACTGTAGTACTTTATGAAATTTTTTGTTTTTCTAAAAAATAAAAAAGAATTATAGCCATTGTCACTTGGTCTAACAGCCTAACCAAAATTATCCTAGGTTTGAAGTCCTAACCTATTATTTAAAATTTCTTGTATAAAAGGTACAATCTTTTATCGTTTGATTCACTTTAGTAAATAAAATTAGGTTACACTTTAAAAAAAAAAATCTTTTAGTATGTGAACTAATAGCTACATACTGCCTCCATGAATGAAAAATACGGTGAGATTCAAGTTGCTTTAGTGGAAATATCAACCACCAATGTCTGCATCATTAATTTATCCAATTTAGATATACAATCACGATTTTGTTTCTTGATAAACACAAACGTTGAAAATTATGAGAGACAGCTTAATTATAATGACTACGTCTAGTATTTCTATGTATATTCTGTACACTCAAAATGAAAGAGTCAAACCTTTGAATATCTTCTCTTTGATTGTGATTACAATAATCATTTGAAGTCTACCATTCAAATTATATCCTTAAAGGCACTAAATGATTTTTGCACAATAACTGTATAGACAGTGGCGTAAACAGAATATTTTATAAGCAGTGTCATATTTTTTTATAAGTAAAAAAATAATAAATAAATAAATTATTATAATAACATCATATTAAAACACACAAAATGTAAAATAGTACTACAACCCTCAATAACAAGTTTTTATTTTTAAAATATATTCATAATAACCTCATTAAAAATAATGCACTAAATATGTTTAGTTTACATAATTTCATTATATTTATTGCTAATTCAACAATGAAAATGATTTCTAGCTCAAGCGATTTTATAGCTACATAATTTCTTAGAGATCAATGGTTCAAGTCTCATTAAAATATAATTATCTTTTATTAAAGAAATTCTCCAAATTAATAAAATGTAAGCCTACTGTAAACCAAATTCTAACTCCGAACCTCGAGTCAGAAAGTGTAGCACTAAACCAACAATTCACTTAGCGTTTTTACTTCAAAGTGATGTCATTAATTTAGTTGTATGCAAAATAACTTGATTTTGCTTATATTATATATACAGACTTAATAAAATTTTCTGACAAAGCGGTGTCACGTGATTCCGCCCCTGCATATAGGCACTAAATATATGATTTTACCGGCAAAATAATTTTTGCCTATAAACAATAGAGATATTTACGCAGTGTGCGCATGCGGCCAAAAAAGACAAGAATGTCCATCAAAAAAATATTAAACTCTATATCTATTTTGAAAACATATTTATAAAATACCTAACAGATAGGTGAGTTGTATACTTTTGGGTCATATAATTCACATTTTGGATCTCTTCCTGGTATACAAAATGTAAATTGTATACAGCGAAATTATACAAAGTACATAGTTACATTAATCTTTTAAGGAATTTTTTAGTAAATAAATATTGACAAATAGGGCACCTATTTAATCATGAAAAAAATTCCTAAATAGTACTCCAGGATTTGCATAAATAGGATTATTCGTTGCCGCCATTTAAATTTTAACCCCAACAAGAAAATTTTGGGGAAAATAGCATTTGATCAATATTTTGGGAAGCGCTCTTGGTAATTGCCAGAATTTTTCACTGTAATCATTAGAATTTGCCACCAAACATGACAATCGCCAGAATTTTTCATATGGTGATCATCAAGATTAGCCACAAAATATGACGATCACCAGAATTTCTCTGATCATTAGGATTTGTAACAAAATATGACAATAATCAGGAGCGCTTGTCAAAATTCTAGCCAAAAGTTATTTTTTAATTTATTTTATGAACTTAAAAATTTAAACGACGATCCAAAAAAACTCCATCCCGAGTAATTTTCTGAAATAGTTATTAAACACAAAAGGACTGGCCTATTTCAAGAGTCAACTTGAAGCCCAATGTGAAAGTCAAAGCCCACTATTCCGATACCAAGTCAAAAGCCATCAAAGCAAAATGCAAAAATCTCAAAATCTAGTCATTAGTGATGGTATTACCTGTGGTCCATATTATCCGTTTGTTTAAAAGTTTTGCATACTCCTTATTTAATTAGATTATTTGTCAAAAGGATTAATATTTGTGACCGGCAGGCGTATTGGTCTCAAATATATCATTATATTTTTGTAGCCATAAGTCTTTTAACAATTGTGATTTTAAATAACTATAATATTTATGTGATTATACAATTTAGTATTAAAGATAAAAATATGATTACATAAATTTAAAAAATATGATAGAATCAAAGTTACACCGCTAGTTTGTAAGAAGTTTATTCGTAACAAATTTAATGAACCTAAGTTGTGGTTGGGAAAAAAAAAAAAAGGAACCAAGTTGCGGTTGGAAAAAAAGAATTGTACCAAGTTGGGGTTGAAAAAAACAAATTGAACCAAGTTGAAGATGAAAAGAGAGGAGAGTTAAAAAAAAAAAGGAAAAAAGAAAAGAAAAAAAGAGAATTCAAGTTGAAGATGAACTCTTTAACCACTGTCTTCCTCTTTCTCTCTCCTTGTATAAACCGACATTCTTTAAGGAGTTCGAAAGGTCGAAAGCAGATGCATGTAACTTCATCATTTTCAGTCAAAGTACAATCAACGGTGGGAACATACCTCTCTGAGTCGGCCGCTGTATTGTTGTTTTTTTGGCAGGCATCAAATCTTTCTTTTTTATTTACTATTTAGAGAAATTTAATAAAAATACAAAGCTCAGTATATTTAACTATTTATGCATATCCGCTGTACAATTAATATAGAGATTGGCACCAAACTTCGTGCACTTCTATAAGCAGAAAGTAGCACGAAGATTCAACTATTCTCTTCACGGCTGTTCAAGTTTGAATTTTCCTCCTTATATAGCCGTTTGTAAGGAAATTTTTCTCAGTTATCTCCTCGATAATTTTATCTGTAAAAAAATTCGGTTTCTACTGTGTGCATGTGCTCCAAATCAAGTCAAATACCATAAGGAAGCCCATCAATTCAGAAAGATACGATTTGGATTGGTCTTATTTTTGAGCTACGAAAAGTGTTCGACGAAATTGATTTGACAGAGTTCAAAGTCGGTGGCTTCAGACTCTGCAGAAACGGTGTTGTGTTGAAGAAAAGCTGAAAAGGGTATTTATAATTCACCAAAAAAGCATCTGGGTTGGTGTTATTTTGCCGTAATTTTGTCTAGTTTGAAGTGGGTCGTACATGTGCTTATTAAAGGTGGCGAACCCAAGAAAATCCAGTGAGTATGTCAGATTTACAGATACAGGCGATTCAGAAACCACTACAACCACCGCCGCAGAAGGCGGTGCTCAGCCTTATGGACAAAGCGACCAATTTTTCGAAGAAATGATTCAACAGCAAATACAACAGGAAGCTGACTATTTGCTGTCAACTTCTTCGGCGATGCCGATATTTACAGGGTATAGTCAGACAAGAGAGATGTCGGCAATGGTGACGGCGCTGACGCATGTGGTATCGGGTCCCAATTACCGACCCGATATCAGTGGTTCCGTTACGACATCGTTTGGTGGTGGTGGTGGTGGTGGTTCTGGTATTCATTCAGCAAATTCGCCATCTTCAGCTTATTCATCTTCTAGCTCAGGGTCTAGAGCTGGACAAAAGAGAAGCCGTGATCAAGAAGAAAGTGTTACTCAGATATTGGAACAAAGTCATCAAGGGGTTTATGGAGGGTTTGGAGAATTTAGAGGTGGCTTGCCATCTTCCTCTGTTAAAGCTGGTTAGTAATAGTATAGTTCCATAACATTCTTTAGTTCTTTTGTGCTTTTATTTTTTGTTGTCCTTTCCTCTGTTTTTAGTTTTCGATCTTTGTGCTTAAGAGCATAATTTCCTTTTCATTTTCAACTTCATTTACTTCTTCTCATTGTTTATACTGTATTAATTATTTCATGTAGTTAGTTCGATTTGTTTCCTTCTTCCCAAGCTCAGTTTTGACACTCTTGTAATAGAATTTCTGGCTTGCTACTGATTACCACAAAGGTCTATAATCTCCTAATTTCAGTTAGGAGTTCTCCTCGTAATAATCGTAGGTTTACTTTTAACTGTCCCATTTCTCCTCTTTTTTGCGGTCCCTCAGTGTAATAGAAAAGAAAGATTATGCGAATTCTTTTTTGAGGTTTTCTTAGTTTTGTACTAATTTTTATTCGATGGTATTATTGCATGTATTTGAAAGATGTGAACAGTGCATTACCATAACTATATTTAATTAAATCTCGAGTTTAACATTTCAAATATCTAGCACTAAGTTTTGTTTTTCCTTTGTTTTTTCTTTGTCCTCAATTTTGATCAAGTATGATTTATTAAATTTTGACAGAAGAAGCTACAAGTATGGTGGCACCAACCATTTCCACCATTACAACAGTTCCAGCTTTCACAACAATTACCACAACCACAACAGCAGAAGTAGCAACTGCAGCAGCTAGTGGTTCAACTGAAGAAACAGGAGGAGAGAGGAGAAGGAGATACAGAGGAGTAAGACAAAGGCCATGGGGAAAATGGGCAGCAGAAATAAGAGATCCACATAAAGCAGCTAGAGTTTGGTTAGGTACATTTGATACAGCAGAAGCAGCAGCTAGAGCATATGATGAAGCCGCTTTAAGATTCAGAGGTAACAGAGCCAAACTAAACTTCCCAGAAAATGTCAGATTATTACCACAACTTCAAGCCTCTCAACCTACTACAAGATTAGCCATTTCTAGTTCCTCAACTTCAGCTTCTCAATTTTCATTTATGGCTCCAATATCTCAACCAACAGCATTTTTCCAACCTCATCATCATCAGCAGCCAATCCAAAGTTCAGATATGGCAAGAGATTATTGGCAATATTCACAGTTACTACAAAATCCTGCTGATTTTTTTGATCAACAGCAGCCTTCAAGTTTATTGGAGCAAATGTTTTTTGCTTCATCTAGGGCTGTATTGCATTCAAATACTTCTTCCTCTTCTTCATTAGGTAATTCTGCAGCTTCTTCCACTTCTTCCCCTTCATATCCCCTGCTATTTTCAGGTCAGCAATCTAGTTATTACAGGCCACAAACTAATCAAATTCAAGGCACCAGCACTAGTAGTAGCAGCAGCAACTCCAATTTTTCTGCACCATTTTGGAGTAGTTCCAGCCGTTATCCACCCTCTTCTAGTTAATTCTCTTTTTTTTTTTTAAAGAATATGTTCATTATTTTTTATCTTTTATTTTTTTGAAAGATAGTCAACATTTTTTGCTTTTCTTTTTTTCTTTTTAGATATTGGTTCATAATTTTATTGTACTTTGTACTTCACATATAGGAAGATTAGAGGTAGGCAGGGATCTATTATTGACATTGTTATTGTCATTATTTTGGAAGAGTGAAAGGTTTCTTATAGAGTTTTAACTTGTGTGTCCTGTATAATGTTAACTAACAGCAAACATGTAACTTTTGTAAGTAGTAATTAAGTTTCATTTGGTTCCTACCGATAAAAAGTTTAATTTGGTACCGGTTCACTTTAATTGATTTTTTGGTGTTTTTTTTTTTTTTTGTAGTTTATAATATTTGATTTTTTTTAAATATCAAGAAAAAATTAACTTCCTTTTTTTCAAAGTTGTCCTTGGAGTAAAGAGCGTAAAAGTATTTGTTGTATTTTCAATGAATAAATTAAGGTTAATATGGTCGATTTTATTGTTAATTAGTGCTAAAATGTGAGTTCCTTAATATGTGGGAAAAGAGATTAAAAAAATTAATTAAAGGGGACCGGATGGAGTAAGTAACTTAGAAAATAAAATAAATAACTTTGTATAATATATTAAATGTAGGATAGTAAAATTAACTACCCTAAAGAGTATTATAAGTTAAATTAGCACTAGCGGGGCCGAAACTAGCTAGGGATCACTGAAAAATTACATATAAATTGTGACTCCACCTGCACTGGAGGATACAGGCACGACATAAGCAGGTTTTTAGGCATAGTTTGGTACTAAAAGATTTACATTATATATGCATGGAATGTATGACAAAGCAACATAACAAGTAGGTTTCTTAGGCGGAGTTTGGTATGGAAAGATTAGGATGTTTATGTCATCTTGACGATAACCAAAGGAAACTTGTAGAAACATATCAATTTGTCAAGTTGTCTATTCTTTTTTATAGCTTGGCAAGTTACAATTCCATTTCAACTACAAGTTGTCTTTTCCTTTTTATCTTCGCAAGTGGCAATTCTATCTAATTACTGATGGTTTTGCTTTGTCTGTCGCTGTAGATATTTTTAATATTTAATTCTTTTATCTGGACTTTTGTCTTTATCCTATAGTGAATCTATCTTTTATGTCATCTTAGGTCCCAATTGCTTAATTTTTATTTTGTATTATTGTCACATCCGAGGAAATCCATCGATCGGTTTATGTCATCTCAGATACCGATTGAAATTGTTATTATGTTAAATTTGTCCCGGCTCAAGGCTTGTGGATTTGAGCTCTTTTGTTAAACTACTATAAAACAAAGTTAATCTTCATCCAGAAGTGTGTGTATATATATATATATATCAAAGAAGAAGGGGATTATCTGGATATTAGTGGATAAAGGACGGTTAAAGTATTCCTTCTATTTTAATTTATATGAATCGATTTCTCTTTTTAGTTCGTGTAAAATAAATAATAATTCTTTTCAAATTGAAAATAGTTTATCTGTGTGCAATGGATTATAGTCACACAAAAAATATATACGCTTTATTTCATACTGGAATAAGTATTAGCTTAGTTGGTGAGATTTAAAGTACAAGTGATCTAACATATGATGGACTTGTGTGATAACTTGAAGACGTTTTCCACGCGGAGGCAAAAAGTTTCACCGAGGGAATTCAAAAGATTGCTTAACGCCGCACTATATTATATATCCTGGTTTTTAACGCAATATCAAACATCTACTGGAGAAGCATATTAGATAATCACTACTTAATTGTTAATCTCTGTATTAAATTTCTGCTTATCCATAGCTTTGTCTGCGAACCAAACTGCTCCTAACTACATGATATTACAATATAATAAGTGTCTTTTTTTTCTCCTCAGAGGACAACTTCTTTCTAATGAACGGGTCCTTAACGAGACATTTGATAAAATTGCATGCAATATGCATTTACATTGTGAGACATCCATAAGTAGAGAATGGAAACACTACCTGTGATATAAAAATATTTTCTCTTTTTTGCATGTTTATAATAAAGCGAAATGATTGTTTGTCCGATATATTAATCACGTGAGGCACTTGTGTTTTGTACTTTTGTGATGGATTTAGGTTACTAATTACATTCTGATGTCTTGATGCATTCCTAACAGAAAAATAGTGAAGCAATTTAAACAAAGCTCACGAGTCAGCTTCTTTCCATTTCTGAAGTAAGATATTGATGTTAATTAACAAGAGGACCTGAATGAATGTATTTCTAACCCTTTTTTTAAAACGTATTTCGAACCTAAAACAAAAGATTGTATGAATAAATTATATTCAGTGGTGTACGCTCGTGCGCGAGAAATGTTTGACATATGCTTGCATTTGCATTATACTTTGTATAATTTTCTAATAAAATTGTTCAATTTTACATAGTTCAAAAATATATTATTACATTTATACATTTAAAAAATTGAGAAGCACTGTCCATTAACACCCCTTACTGAAAGGTGTTCCCCGATAGCTGACATAATTCTTTCGCAGAGTAGGGAAATGGAATTCTCCCGTTTTGTTTAGAACAAGTTGCACAAGCAAAAATATCACAGATTACCAATCCACTTATGATAGATGGTCAAAATAATTTTGAAATTATACACTACATGCTGATTTTTATACGACAGATCAAACATGACCCAAGAAATTCCTATATTGTAATTTTTGTGTTAATACAAATTAGTATACTATATATGCATAGCTTCTCTCTGAACCAAACGACCGTTAAATCTACTTGAAATTGGGGCGGATCCGAAGCATTACATTTGGGTTTGCCAGTTGTTATTGTATGGTATAAATTTAAAATAATTATAAAAATTTATAAATTTTAAATTCTAAATCTGCCTTTCACATGAAATGCCCTCTTTTTGTCTCATACAATAGCTGCTATTACCACTTCGATAAATAAATTTTGTAATCTAAAAGTGGAAAAAGAAAATATAAGTGAGCTTTTGGTTGAGGAAGTTTGGGGAAGTTTCTTGAAATGAAAGTTTACATCTCAAACAAGATTTGCTTGTCCCTTTCTACTTGTATACTAAATACCTTTTCCCTCTCCATTTCTTTTTCTTCTCAATTTTTACTTTTTGGTTTTAGTTTTTTTGCTGAATTGCTTGATTCGGTGATGTTAACAGCCGCGAGAAGGAACACGTGACCATGGAGAGTGGGCAGTGGTCAAAGTTGAGGCTACCTCAAGAACCACGTGTAATGCACAATGTACAAACCGCCCATTGTAGGTCTACATATACATACACAACTTATACGACTTTGACGTGTATATATGTTGGTGACCACTAGCTACTACAAAAATTAGCAAGAATTTACCACGTGCTTATTTAGCCTTTTGCAAAAGTTTCATAGTAATAGTATTAATTCATATTAAGAGCATTTAAAGTTTGTATCTAAATTTAATGCCATTTCCTGGTATGATGTGCTACGAAAAATTTACTATCGTTTTCAAGTCGTATTCTTATGATTTTGAATAATCCTTACCTTTTGAAATAGTTTTTTTTCTTTGATAAACCCTCTAGGAATAATACTTGAGATTGAATTATGTTCATTGTTTATATTTTTTTTAATATGATATCAGAGTCAATACATCCTTATTATTGTATTTTCTCAAGATGCTCCTAGTTAATATGTATTTAAGCTTCAAACATCCCTATAAGAGTCCCAGTTTGATTTATTAGGGAAGAATGTAAGATATATTATTAGCATGATAATGGCATCGGGTTCTTTGCTTAGACGTTGATTTAGCTAATACAACAACAAAATTTCGAGTCAGAGACATAAAGTTCAATGAACATTGAAATAAAAGAGAGTCTAACCAAAATTTAGGTACGAGTTTCCTTCTACTCAAAATGACCCCCACCAAACTTTGACAATAGCATAAATATAGGAGATCAAACTAAAATTTAGGTATGAATAGAATGATAAATGCAAATTAGGTTTTGACCCACACATTAAACAAATAGGTATATCTGGTCCAAACTCCAAAATAAGACTAAACAAATCTACATTTTCTTTACACGTAATGTACTAAATTAAATTTATCATTTCTTTAGTGCAGTGCCATTTTGAAAATACTAAAAGCACGTATATTTTTTACCAATTGAAGATCACATGTATATCCAGTCAAATATCATTAAAACCGAAAATAAAATTATTGTCCATGATAGAAGAAGAAATCAGTTATTTGAATCTAGAAAATTGCATCTATCCAAAGAACCTGACTTGATCAAGCTCACCAGTATTATCTTCTATTTACTGATTATATCTTTCTATTTCTTTCCTTATTTGGTGTATAATTTATTATTTGCTGGTTAGAAAATCTTGTTTGGGCATTAAAAGTGAGACAGATAATGTCAAATGTGTGGTACAGAATCTACGTTACTGACCATGCACATTTGTGAGAAACATGGAATGAATCAGGACACAGCCAATTTGATGAACTTTTCAAAGCTAAGAATTAATCAAGTCAAATATTTTTGATTTAAGATACTTTGGCTTCAGAAATACCACAACTTCCCACGTTCATCATCCTCAATTCTTCTTTTCTGACCATTGAAATAAATGCATTCTTAAACCTGTAATGTCGAAATATCATGCACTCTATTACGCGGCGCTTTCTTGGGGTTTTTTGAAAGGGCAACGTAAGGTTAAGCGATCGCTGTCAGTATGATTGCTGTCCGCCAACTGAGGTCCCCTCCGTACGCTAGATTAGATTGTCAGTGCCGTACGGAAAAATCAATAACGTGAGCAATTGAGAATCAGTAGAGAGAATTGAGAAAAAGAGCTTGCTTGTATAAATGAAAGGCTATTACAAAAGCTACGCGGTGTCGAGGGGGAGAGACACCAGTACAGAAAAATGCTTGCTTGCTAGAGAGAGTTTTGAATGCTTGTTCCCCCTAATAATGCTTAAAATAAATAAACCCAAAGTTACATGAGTTGTCCTAAGAAAGCTGTAAGTGCATACTAAAAGAAAATAAAGTAAATCTATTCTATATTTACAATGAAAAGGACTTAGTCTTCTACAAAGTAGAAACAAGTCCGTCAGCAGCAACTTTGTCATTAGGCTCAGGGTCTGCGCGCGTGGCGCTGTGGGCATCTGCCTATGGCTGGGCACTGGCGCTGGCTGTCAGTGGGGCGACAGAGGCGCTTGTGCGCTTGTCACTTGGAGCTGCCAAGACCACGGGCCCGACTGTGGCGCTGTGCATTGGGAGGCTTGCCAGGACGCCAGGGGGCGCGTCCAAGGGGTCATGGGGCATGGCTGGGAAGCCGCCCCATGACATTCTCCCCCACCTGAGTTGGCGACGTCCTCGGCGCCTTACTTGCAAGGTAATCATCAATTAGGCTCTTGAAGGCTTTGAGATTTGTCCCCCTCTCTCAAGTATTCTCCTCTGTATCATGTCCCTCCCATTTCATCAAGAACTCTTGGTGATCTTTCCTGGAAGCATGAATCACTCTATCATTAAGAATAGCTTCAGCACACCTTTTCCCAGCTGAATTGGGGCCTCGAATACTGGGTATTGTGAGTTGGCTCCGTGAAGGGTCCTCCGTATCTTCCCGAAAAAGTTTCAGGAGACTGACATGGAAGACAGGATGAATTTTTTACCAAGCTGGGGTATCCACCCGGTATGCAACTTTTCCAATGCGCCTTTCAATGGACAAGGGTCCAATATATTTTTGCAACAGGCGAGGGTCATGGACTCCCACAAATAAGTACCGCTTTGGGATCTTGACCATCATTTTGTCTCCTACTTGATATTCAATAAAGCGACGATTTTGATCAGCATGCCTCTTCATCCGCTTTTGGGCTTTGACAAGATAGCTCCACACTATCTCCAAATTTCGCTTCCATTCTCTTGAGAAGCTAGCAGCTCGAGGAGACTTTGCCATGTTTGGAGCATTCACAGTGTGTGGGAGTAACGGTTGCTATCCGGTAACAATTTTCAAAAGAGCTCTTGTTGGTACTAGAGCTCTTTTGTGAATTGAAGCACAGTTGAGCAGCATCCAAAAGCTTCACCCAATTCTTCTGCGATCCAGTTACAAAGTGGCAGAGATATTCCTCCAGCATGCCATTGAATCGCTCCGTCTGGCCATCAAATTGCGAATGAAAGCTTGAATTGTGGCTTAGTTTTGACCCAAGGCACTTAAAGAGTTGAGTCCAAAAGTTGCTAGTGAAGCGTGAGTCGCGATCACTAACGATATCTTTGGGCAGGCCCCAAGATTTGACGACATGAGAGAAGAAGAATCGAGCTGTATCTTCTACTGATATATACTGTGGGGCTGCTATAAAGGTAGCATACTTTGAAAACCGATCCACCACAACCAAGATAGTTGTGAGATCCCCGACCTTGGGCAAGCCGGTGATGAAATCCAGAGAAACGCTTTCCCAAGGTCTCTTTGGGACAGCCAGTGGTTCCAAGAGTCCAGCTTGTGTCAAACGGTTCGACTTGTCCTTTTGTCATACTAGACAAGTTTTCACGTACTGAGCGACGTCGTCGGCCATTTGAGGCCAATAATATGCACGGCGAAGGAACGCCATGGTGCGTTCTTCACCAGGATGACCGGCCCACAAAGTGTCGTGGCATTCCGCCAGAAGGGTCCTTCGCAGATCTCCTCCTTTGGGAACATAAAGTCGGTTTCCTTTCACTTTGAGGAAACCATCTTCTATGTAGAACTGGCGAGTCTTGCCTTGTTCTACCAAAGTAACCAAATACTGTGCAGCAGGATCCTTGATAAGGAGACCCAGTATCTGGTCTTTGATGGTGGTGGCTACTTCGCTCCCCCTTAGGGTGGCGAGTATGCACACTGATGCTAGATCCGCTCTCCGACTGAGTGCATCAGCAACTTGATTAGTCTTCCCACTGCGGTACTCCAAGTTGAAGTGAAATTCCGCTAGAAACTCCTGCCACCTGGCCTGTCAACCATTCAGCTTTGGCTGAGTCAGGAAATGGCTAACAGCTGTATTATCTGTCTTGATCACGAATGGGGTTTCTAGCAGATAATGCCTCCAAAGGCTTAGGCAATGGATAATTCCTTCTCGTGGCAGCATAGCTTCGCTCTGCATCCTTCAGCTTCCGGCTCTCATATGCTACAGGATGCCCATCTTGTAGCAAGACTCCACCAAGTGCATAATCGGAGGCATCCGTTTGCACCTCAAATGGCTTGGCCAAATCAGGGAGGGCCAAGACGGGGCTACTAGACATAGCCTCTTTCAAGCCGTTGAAGGCCTCCGCTCGACTGGATCCCCAATCCCAAGGCGTGACCTTCTTGAGGATTTCTGTTAGCGGTACTGCAATGAGAGAGTAGTTCTTCACAAAACGGCGATAGAAGTTGCATAGGCCAAGGAACGCCCTCAAGGCGTGGACGTCCTTAGGCGGCGGCCAATCTGTGATAGCCTGAATCTTTTGTTGGTCCATCTTGATCCACCCTTCCTCAATGACATGCCCTAGGAAGTCGATCTGTTTTTGAGCAAATGAGCATTTGGACAGCTTCACATATTATTCATGCTCCCGCAATCGTGATAAGACCTTCCGCAAATGCTCTAGATGTTCCTCCAATGTCTGGCTATATATGACAATGTCGTCCAAGTAGACCACCACGAATTCATCAATATATTCCCAAAAGACTTGGTTCATCAGGGTGCAAAATGTGGCTGGTGCATTAGTCAAGCCGAATGGCATCACTAGGAAGTCGTATGACCCATATCTTGTCACGCACGTCGTCTTGTGCTCGTCGCCCTCTGCGATTCGCACTTGCCAATAACCTGTCTTCAGGTCTATCTTGGTGAACACCGCCGCACTACCAAATCTGTCGAACAAGTCGGCCATGAGTAGGATAAGGTACTTGTTCTTCACAGTGATTTTGTTTAGGGCCCGATAATCCACACATAGTCGTAAACTCCCATCGTGTTTCTTTTGAAATAGCACAGGGGACCCGTATGAGGACTTGGAGGGTACGATGATCCCTGTGTCTAGCATTTTCGTCAATTGCCTCCGAAACTCGGTGAGTTCGGGTTTTGACATTCTGTATGGCGCCCGAGCAGGTGGCTTCGCACCCGGTACCAACTCAGTTTCATGGTCCACAGTACGCCTCGACGGAAGTCACTTTGGCATGTCTTGTGGCATGACATCTTCAAATTCTAGTAACAGCTCCTTCACGGGTGCAGGAAGAGGACCCGAGGAGCGTTCTATATCTTCAATGCATAGGGTAGCCAAGAATGTAGGTTCATGTCTTTTGACCCCCTTCTTCAACTGCAAGGCCGAGATTTTTTCCACGGCCATCTTCATGGGCATGCACGGGATGGAACAGGGCTTGGCCCCATTTGTTCCCATCATCAGTAGCATGTCTGCATATGGCACAGGCATGGTGTTGGTTTGCCTCATGAATTCCAACCCCACTATCAACTCGAAGTCGTCTATGATCACCGCCCGCAAGTTGATTTTTCCTTCATAAGGGCCAAGTTTCACTGGTACTTCTCTGGCTATTCCCCCAACTGGTTGAGGAGGTGAGTTGATAGCCTTGACACGACCTCTGCCCTTTCCTACGACTAGGCCAAGGCGTTCCACCTGAGTCGAGGCTAAATAGTTGTGGGTTGCACTCGTGTCTATCATTGCTCGAATAGGTTTGCCATTTACCTTCACCTCGACGAATATTAAGATCCGCTCCTGCTTAGGAGGGGTCCTCTCATCCGCCTTCTTTTTCCCTTTCTTGTTGATTGGACAAGGGTCCTTCTTCTTACGGATACTAGCACTGGTCTCCGCTAAGGCTTCAGAAAAAGAGCCAACAATTGCATTGAAGGCACCTACCGGCTCAGTCTGATCCGCATCATCAGATTCATCATCTGTCCCATCGTCCACAGCTTGATGGGCATTCATCTGTGCATGTGGGCACTCGTTATTCCAATGTGGTCAGCCACAATGACGACACCCTGAAGGGGGTTTCCTCCCCCGATCGTTGTTGGTAGACGCAGTGCTAGTACTGCATGAGGAGGGAGCCCTAGATTTGTTTGCACTCTGATCTCCTCCACTTCTGCTTAGGCCACCAGTACTTGAATGACCCCCTTTGTATCCTCCTTTGACAGGCTGTTGAGGCCTATCCTTCCGAGCTTCCACTTGATAACCCCCAAGGCATTCCGCTGCTTGGATCGCCTTGGGTAATGTGTCTACCCTTTGTCTTTGAAGTTCCATACGGGCATAGGGTTTCAACTCTTCCAGGAAAGTGAAGAGTTTGTCTTTGTCCCCCATGTCACGTATGCTCAACATGAGTGCAAATAATTCTCGCACGTAGTCCCGCACTGACTTGGTCTGGCGGAGCTCCCGTAGTTTCCTCCTTGCATTGTACTCAACATTTTCTGGAAAGAACTGTAGGCGTATGGCAGCCTTTAGTTTCGCCCATGTGTCGAGAGTATCCTCACCGGCCCTGATGGCTTCGTATTTCACCTGCCACCAGAGTTTAGCATCACCTTGAAGATACATGGCAGCAGTTGCCACCTTCTTAGCTTCTTCTAGGCCTCCCACGGCATCGAAATACTGCTCAATGTCAAAGATGAAATTTTTCACTTCTTTGGCATTCCGAGCCCCACTGTATGGCTTAGGCTCAGGAATTTTCAGTTTCTGTGTCACGGGAGGGAAGTTCACAGCACCCCCAGTTTGGTTCCCGCTTCCTCGAAGCAGGCCTTGTAAAGCAGCATTGACAACATTGAGCTGGCCTGTCAAGTTGTCTATGGTTTGTTGCATGGCAGTCATCCTGTCTGCCTCTTGTGCCCTACGGGCTAAATCTTCGGCACGCTCTTGCTGGAGGCCCTCAAATTTTCCAAAAATTTCGGCTGCCTCTGTGGCTACCGTTTGCCGGTCTCCTTCCGAGTTGCGGCTAACGTTTTCAACAACATTCGACCTGGTGCATCCTGCGATCCAGGTCATCCAACCTTTGCAGTAAGCTGGTCTGTAGGTCAGGCACAGTTTCCACGATGGGCCGTAATGTGTCAACCGTCTGTTCGAGGACAGTGCTCCCATCCCCGTAATTCACCATGGTCAGAAATGGTGTAATGGCAATGTGTTCCCTCGTCCGATGTCGAGCCTGGGCTCTGATACCAACTATTACGTGGCGCCTTCCTGGGGTTCTTTGGAAGGGCAACGTAAGGCTAAGCAATCGTTGTCAGTCCGATTGTTGTCCGCCAACTGAGGTCCCCTCTGTACGCTAGACTAGATTGTCAGTGCCGTAGGAGAAAACCAATAACGTGAGCAATTGAGAATCAGTAGAGAGAATTGAGAAAAAGAGCTTGCTTGTATAAATGAAAGGCTATTACAAAAGTTACGCGGTGTCTAGGGGGAGAGACACCAGTACAGAAAAATGCTTGCTTGCTAGAGAGAGTTTTGAATGCTTGTTCCCCCCTAATAATGCTTAAAATAAATAAACCCAAAGTTACATGAGTTGTCCTAAGAAAGGTGTAAGTGTATACTAAAAGAAAATAAAGTAAATCTATTCTATATTTACAATGAAAAGGACTTAGTCTTCTACAAAGTAGAAACAAGTCCGTCAGCAGCAACTTTGTCATTAGGCTCAGGGTCCGCGCGCGGCGTTGTCTGCGCGCGTGACGCTGTGGGCATCTGCCTGTGGCTGGGCACTGGCGCTGGCTGTCAGTGGGACGACAGAGGCGCTTGCGCGCTTGTCACTTGGAGCTGCCAAGACCACGGGGCCGACCGTGGCGCTGGGCGTTGGGAGGCTTGCCTGAACGCCACAGGGCACATCCAAGGGGTCATGGGGCATGGCTGGAAAGCCGCCCATGACAACTCGTTTGATGGGAGGAATTAGAAAATACAATATCAAAAAAAAGTCTTAATTTCTATAAAATAATATAATGATTCGCTAGAGGGACCAGGAAAAATAATCTCATGTTTAATTGATTGTAAAATAATATACTGTTCGTTTGTTTAGGGATCACTTTACTCGTTAGCATAGGATTTATTAGCGCGAAGTTGAATTTTTTGGACCCCAATATGAATATGATACATCAAATGAGAAATCGCTAAAAAAAAAAAATGAGGCCTGCATAACTAATGCAATTTTTGGTTGGTGATATTAAATAATACAAAGCATATAGGAGTATAAAATACGAATACGCCAATTAACAGTGCAGAGATAAAAGTATTTACAGATAAAATGTCCTTAAAGTTATTCCATAAATAAAATCCACATATTATTATTTATTATGTAATTATCCTTTTATTATTATTTACTACATAAAAGTACTCATGTAACTACCATCTAAACTGAGCGATCCTTATAAGTCTTTAGCGATAGGGATCCTGAGAAGCTTAAGTCAGAAAAAGAAAAAGCTATACCAACTAAAAAAGTATCATCAAAATAACACTGAAAATATTTGCACTGAGAACGTTATCATTCCTAAATATTTTTACGTGTTAAAAAACAATTGCAACTCATTCAAGAAATAGTGTTTTGGAAGTCGAATTTTGCCCAATACTATTACCGAATACCGATGACTATAACATCAATAATATCGAAAATCAACACTTTTTTAGAAGAAATTATTATGAAATGGGATTTGTGGCACATTGAGACATGGGATTTTCAATAATATAATGACTTCTTAAGGGCCGAAGAGTCAGCTCGACCTGGAACTTGGCCCTGTTGGATCTCAATTAAATATGGGCTCGATTGAAATTGTCGAATATAAGCTTTGGTTTTAGTTTTCTAGAATTTTGACAACCCAATGCTTGATTCAAATTTGGCCCATGCACATAAGTAACACTTCTAGTTGCTTTCCTTTTTGGGATTTTTATACAAATATCCGGTCAAATTCAAATATTTATTTTCTTAGCGGTATATATAGATTATAAATTGATTATACATAATCATACACATATTATACATAGATTATACATATGTTATACATTCTCCTGGTATTTTTAGTTTAAGCGGTTGGGTGGACGACTATTACATAGATTATAATTTATACATTGATTATACATAATTATATACATATTATATATGATTATATATTATACATCTGTCGGCGATTTTTAATTTAAGCAGCTGGATTGACGCCTATTTGGGTTAATTCTTCTTTCTTTTTTGAAGAATTAACCTAAATAGTAGGCCACTTAACCGCTTACTTGTTCAAAGGTGGAAGACAAACAATTCTGCTGTTTGTGCAGATGTGTACGAGACGTTAAACCGAAGCCATTAGATCTAGAGGAGGCATATCAGCAGTTTGAAATCTGTCTATATGATACATGTTACAATGCCAAAGGTAAACTTTTTGCTAAGTCTCTTGCACCTGATAGTTTTCCACCCACTTTCTAAGGCGAAAAGGTTGGCATCTTTATGCCGAAACTCCTAAAAATTATGAATTAAATGATGATGCTCTAGGCCTAAATGTTAAGTTGAGGCAAAACATCCAGAGTTGAATGTCACACCAACTTGTATAAGTTCTGAAGTTGTTCTTGTGGGGAAATGGTAGTGTCCTTTCATGTTTATCAAAGATGGAACAGTACTTAAAGGACAAATGAAGAGATCTATTTTCTTTGAAATGACACTTTGAGCAGATATGAGATCAGTTTTGCACTTATCAAACTGACAACAATTAAGGGAACTCAGTGCTTGTGGATGTTGCAATTGACACAGAAGTTGTCAATATTGCTAGAAGTAAAGCAACATGGGATGATAAGAATGTTGTTGGAGTAATATGGTTTAGAAGTTATGAAAAAGATGGAAAAAAATAAGAAAGTGTGGGATTGAGACGAGAAATAGATCAAAGAATGAAATGCTCGTTACTCTATTTTCTATGTTACCATATCATATATATTCACTGTGAACCTGCTATATTAGATAAATTTAACTGAAAAATCTATGCGCTATTAGTGCACGAAGCTTAAATCCAATATTTACAACGGTTAATAAACTTATTCGTTATCGAGCAGAGCACTAGATTCAACAAGAAAATTTTTACTCCTTAAACTACGTAAATAAACAGTACAATATATATAAATATTATATCAATAAAACATTACAATACTAACACATTACGGTACAAAACAATATATTATGAAACGATGGGAGAACCATCCGAACAAATTAAATAAAAAGGAGCAACAAACAACAACGAAAATGAACCCCTTAATTATCAAGAACAATAGCACCAGGGCATGGGTAGTTGCAGATTTGAGAATAATGAGAATTCAGTGCAGTTGGTTCACTTTCCTCAGGGGTGATGATTTATTCATCTTTATTCCTGTTTTTTGCTTTTAGCTGGGACAGTATTGTGTTAGCAGCAGCTATGGACGTTTGGACTATATCTCCTGCTTTAGCAATCTCAGGATCTACAATTTTTGCTTGCTCAAGAGTCGTTTTACAGTTGCCTACATAATCACCAATAACCATAAAATCATAGTCATCTGTATCTTCTGCGTACCCTTTGTTTTTAGTGGTAGTCTCTAAAATCCTTTCGAAACTAGAGACCATATCAGCCCATTTTGTTTCACAAAAACCATATGCTGAATTTGCTAATTTCTTTTTCAGTACATAGTCATGTGTTATTTTTGCTTGTCCTATAAGATTTTTCATTATGGCCAATCCTAAGTCCAATTCCGTTGATGCTGCTGCTGTTACTTGCTTATCAGCTTTCAAATGATCTAAACATAACTGTTTTGAGGTAGTGCCCGTGCAAGCTGTCATTATCAAGTCGCCGCCGCCCCCTGCAGTGCACTGCACCTGCAGAGAAATGAACAAGATGAAGGACGAAATGAGGGTAACTAGAACTGAAAATTTGTGCAAAGAAGCCATTTTTGTAAAGTTGAAAGGCTTCTTTGTCTTCTTTTATTGTTTTTTATGCCTGAGTTTGGTTTGGAGTAATTTTATGCCCCTTTATATAGATGACTTGTGTAACAACTTGACCTTAGTACTAGGAGATATTCAGATGTGAGGCGTTAATATTGGGTTTTTTCGGTATGTTTCTGAACAGAAAGAACTAGAGATCAGGAGAAAACACAAAAAGTTGGTTGGTATCTCCTTTAAAAATGTACTCTTCCACTAATAAAAGAAATTATCGAAAGGAGGAAAGCTAGAAAATGACCATAAATAAATCACAAATAAACAAAAATCGTAGAAGAAAAAAAAGGAAGCTCAAAACGAAGAAATTAAGTCTGAGAATTGGATGGTGCCTTCATATTTTATAATTGGATACCATACACAACAGATAGTCACAAGAAGAAGGAATAATTTGGGACCAGAGAACTAATTAAAGAGTTATTACCATAACATCGTTCATATTTTTTATAGTTTTATTTTCTATCTTTTCTTTTTTCTCTGATGCTATTAGCCTCTCTATATGTCCAATTAAAATTGTCAAGAGGTTATAATTCGAACTACAGAATCTAGAGTTCTCATTATTGTGCTTTCCTCGCAAATGTTATCCAATTAATCATTTCTTTCTCTCCTATTAAATATGTAAAAAAATTAGCTTTCTCTGTATGTTCTAGCAGTAAGCTTAGCTGCCATCACACCTGTAACCACTATATGAAATGGATAAAATTAGTTTGAAGGGCTTATTTTAACTGTTTCATGACTTTTGTTGTACCAACAAGAACAAGAGTGCGGTGGAATGATAAATATTTTTTTTTTAGTAATTGGAGGTTTTGATTTCGGACTCGAAAATATGAAATTATTTTTATTTGGAAGTATTTTATTTCGATGTGGGGATTTGCTGATGTGAACCCAAATCTAATCATGCTTCAATGCGATTACCTTTTACTTTTGGCAGTTGATATCAAATAATTAGGTCCACCTAGAGACATAATTAAATAGATGACTTATGAATTATCCAACTTAACTTCATAATGTTGATATTATTCACTAATTTTAAACTTTAGCAAACCAATATATAATAATCTCATTTACACATGTATATAAAATAACTAACCAGTTGTTTAGTGAGCTCTGTGATAAAAGTACATAGAACGACCAAGATTTCAAGTCTTTATGTATTTCGGTCATCACTCGCTATAAGAAATCTGAAAAAAGAATGTCTGAAATTTGTGCTCCTCATAATTTACACAACCTTTTTGCTCTTCTTTTCAATTAACTTCCTCTTAGCATTTTTCACATGGCATTAGTGGTGATACGAGGCTAAAAATTCATACTTTGCATATAAATTATCGTGCATTATGCTCCAACCTTATTAAGTTTAGTATAAATATTAACGAGTAGAGTTTAATAATGATATTTTTATGTGTAGAACTTAATCGGCGGTAATATGGAAGGATTGTGCATAAATTGAAACTAAAATGGAAGAATTTAGAGGAGTATGGTTTTCGGCGTCCGAGTTTGAGCTAGGCACAGTTCAAAACGCAAAAGATAGCACTACACAGAGTTGAGCACCCAGTTTTGCGCCAGGCGCGATTCAAAATGCAGAATCGGGAAACTTTTCCTATTTCGACTAGAACTTGGTAGTTTCAACCCTACACACCTCCCATCATGTATAAAGGGGTTCTAAACTTATTTTTCAGAGGGGGAGACATTACCTTAGGGTTAGACAACACCTAAGGAGGCAAGAATACGCTAGGAGCAAGGAGCAAGGAGCAAGGAGCAAGGAGCAAGGAAGAAGATTGAACCACGAGTTTTTTCCCTTCTTCTTCCTATTTTTCATTGTTGGTTATGGATTTTTGTATTGTGTTTTCACATACTTTTATGGATAGCTAGTTTATTATCTAGAGTTTTGATAGAATCTTTTAGAGGATGAACTCCCATAATATGTCAATTGTAACAACCCGACCGTTTGTTTTAAGTATTATAGCCCTGTTCCCCGATTTATTGCTTATTTCATGCTCATTTGTTGTTATGTGACTTGCCGGGGTAGTTAGTTTGGTTCCGGGGATGATTCAGAATGAATTGGGACACTTAGTCCCAAGGTTAGAAGTTTAAGTTGAAAGAGTTGACAACATGTTGACTTATGTGTAAATGGCTCCGGAATAGAGTTTGATGGTTCCGATAGCTCCGTATGATGATCTTGGACTAAGGAATGTGTCTGGATATTGATTTGGAGGTCCGTAGGTGATTTCGACTTGAATTGGCGAAAGTTGGAAAAATAGAAGTTTGGAGAGTTGAGAAGTTTGACCGAGAGTGGTTTTGTGGTTAACGGATTTAAATTTTGGTTTCGAAAGTTGAAATAGGTTCGTTGTGTTATTTATGACTTGTGTACAAAATTTTAGGTTAATCAGAATTGGTTGGGTATGTTTCGACACTAGTTTTGGAAGTTAGAAGTTCATAAGTTCATCAGGCTTGAAACAATGCGCGATTTGTGATTTTAATGTTGTTTGATGTGATTTGACGCTTCAGGCGAGTTTCTATGATGTTTTAGGACTTGTTGGTATGTTTGATTGAGATCCCAGGGACCTCGGGTGTGATCCAGATCATGTTGGGCGCATTTTGAACCTTAAAGAACTGCTTATTTTTCTGTTGCTGGTTTTCTTATACGCGTTCGCGAGAGAAGTCTCGCGTTCGCGAAGAGTATCTGGGAGGCAGGTGAAAATTTTTATTCGCATTCGCAAAGGTATGGGAAAATTATGCATTGCGACCACGGGAGGCAGCTCGTGTTCGCGTAGAAGGATGAGGCCGGCTTGGGCACCAGGCCTTAAGTCTTCACGTTCGCGGTCAGAGGGACGCGTTCGCGTAGGCAGAGCTCTATGAAGCATCTCGTTCACGAGGGATCCTTCGCGTTCGCTTAAGAGGATTTTTTGGCAGTGTTACAACCGTAAATTCGTACGTTAAATTACGCTGGTAGTTTACATATAAGGACCTAAGAACCCGGAAAATAGTTCAAAAGTTAAGAAAAAGAGCAGAAGTGTCGCATAGTTGGATATGCGACCGCAAAGCACAAATGCGGACCGCATATCCAACACCAGGATCGCGAACTGAGACAGAGTTCTGGGCTGAAATTGTGTCAAATATGCGGCCAGTATGCGGACCGCATAATGCAAATGCGAACCGCAACTGTGACACCTTCCATCGCAGAGTGGAACAGAGTTCTGGGCTGAATCCGTGTCTGAAATGCGACCAGAATGCGGTCGCATTGTTGAAAATGCGAACCGCAAATCTGGCCCTTCTGCGTCGCATAATGAAACAGAATTCTGGGTCGATATTTGCGACCAGAATGCGAAACGCATGTCCGATTTGCGGCGGGTATGCGATCGCAAACCTAATATTGTCAGGCACGAGTAACACTTATTGCTAGGCCTATTAAAAGGGACCCAAACTCGTTCCTTCTTCATTTTTCTGAATCCAAACGTAGTAAAAGGCCTCAAACAACCCCTCTCAAAGCCCCACACCAAACACAACCAATTTCCTCTCTTCCAAACTCTAGATTGAAGAAGGAAAGCAAGAAATTGAAGAACTAAAAGGGAACCCTAGCTGAGTTTCCCCCTCTTACGAACCCACATTGAGGGCAAGACCTAGAAATTGAGGAATCAACGAAGAGGGTTAAATAATTCACATACAAGATAAGCTACTACCCCCTTTCATGTAATTTTCCCTTAAACATTCATGATAGATGGTTGCATGCCTGTAAGAACTCGTGGGAGGATGACTAGAAGCCATGAAATCGAGATACGTAGGGTTAAACGGAATGTGTTATGGTTATTATGGATTGTGAATGAGTTGCATGTGTTGTAAATACGTTTGATGAGGTTTAGGGGAGGAAGGGCGTAGAGAAGCACCAAATGAAATTAGAAGATTATGGTTAATGATAGCTATGACGCGTAGTGAGTAACGATTGAACTGTTCTTTAATTATAAACTAAGAAATTGTAGCAAATTGCGTAGCTTGACAACTGGCGCAGTAAGTACCAGGTATGTGAGACTATACCGTTCTTTCTTTTGCACGACTCCTATTGAATACAATGCCACGAACGAGCCCAAAGAATATTCTATTCTTAGAAACTAGTGTTGCTTATATTGTTTTCCCTCTATGGAATGATCATTCTTGTTTCATGATATCAATGTTGATGGTAATCCTTGAGTCTTATAAAGATCATGTTAAAGAGGTATTCTTAATTATATGTGGAAAAAAAGGGAATAATAAATGTATGTCACTAAAGGGGTCTGGAACACATGTTTATAAATGAACTCGCAATGTATTAAATATATGTGTGATTGAATCCGTATGACCGCGCCTAATGGAGGCCGGGTATGTTATGACCGTGCCAGATGAAGGCCAGGTATGTTATGACCGTGCCAGATAAAGGCCGGGTATGTTATGACCGCGCCTAGTACGGCCGGGTAAGGTATGCTATGATATGATGATGATGAGCCCACATAGGCGTATGAGGATGAGCCCATGGAGGCGTATGTGATTGGATGAGGTAACGAGTATGTAAACGGTTACGGTAACAATAAATATATATATGAAAATGGCAAGCCCACAGTGGCGCAGGTAACGGTCTAAGGTAACGATTACATAACGTATCCGGTAACAGTAAACGTACATGAAAATGGCAAGCTCGCAAGGGCGAAAGTATAAGACAGTAATGATGGAAATAGGCATTAAAACGACAATTTCATAGAGGTTATGTGAATAAACATAAATACTACAACATGTCATGGTTAACTGCCCTCAGAGGCAATTCCCTTATTACGAGTTACATGCTTCTATCCTGATGCTTATATCATTGCTCTTATATTGTGTTTCTTGTCTTATATACTCAGTACATTATCCGTACTGACGTCCTTTACTTGTGGACGATGCATGTCGTGCTGCAGGTCCTAATAGATTGTTAGACGGAGCTCCCCCACCGTAGTAGGCTACCAGTTCAGCAGATATTAGCAAGATTCATCCTTCGAACTTGCTACAGTTTGGTATGCATTTTGTCTAGACATTTTTGGGCATGTCAGGGCCCTGTTCCGACATAGGATGTATAATGTCTGTTCTTGTAGAGGCTCAATAGACAATGTCAGTGGTGCATTAGACAAATGTTGGTTGTTTATGGACAAGTGTCGGGTTATGTACATGTTTTGTATTTATATGCCTAAACCACGATACAGTGTTCCCATGAATATGTGTATGTATGTATGTGCACGCAATGTGCCTTCATTAGAAGGTCCAACTAAATGATAGTCTTGTTAGAAATAAAAAAAAAAGAGAAAAAAAAAGGGAGGAAAAAGAAGAAGAAAGATAGCAGATATGAAGGGTTCGTCGGCACTCTGCAAGCAGGGTCTGGTGCCGTGTCGCGGCCCTCCGGTCGGGGCGTGACAGGCAGTTGAGTTTGTGCTTCGCGAATGCGAGGCACTTTTCGCGTTCGCGAAGGAAGACATCTGGGCAGAATATAAGATTTCAAAAAAAGGGTTAGAGTAAAATGTAAAATTTCATAATTGGACTTTGGGAGCTCGGATTGAGGCGATTCTTGGTGGGATTTTCAAGAAATTGATCGGGGTAAGTGATTCTAACTCGGATTTGGTTAATATACATGAGTTTTTCATTATTTTTATATTTAATTAGTATTTTGGGTTGGAAAAAAAAAATTATAAAAACTTTATAGGCTTTAGTTTGAGAATTTGAAGGCCGAATTGTGATCGGAATTGTGTAATTTTGATATGGTTGAATTCGTGGTTGAATGGGTGTTCGGATTTTGTTAATTTTATCGGTGGGTTTCCTTGGGCTTGACCTAACATTCACTCATGAACTTTTAACCACATTCTTTGCATTCTCCAATGCCGAGTGGGACCCATATATAGCACTACTAGAAAAATACAAATTTCCCAGGAAAATTTCCCACAAATATATTATCAATAGCAATTCCCACATAAAGTTAAAAAAACTCAGTGGGAAATGGAAGAGTTTTCTTTTACTTTTTTTTTTAAAACGTTCCCACAGACTATCGGTGGGAATTATTTTGGCCTAAAAAGGCGCATATTTTTTTCCACCGAATCAGTGGAAAATATTTAGAAAAATTATTATATAAAATTATTAAACTCTTCCTAGTGAAACGGTGGGAATCTAAAGATAAAAAATTATTTTAATGTTCCCACAGATGCAGTGGGAAGCTCAAAATTTCGAATTTTTAACTTTGGTCCAGAATATCCGTGAGCTTAAAAAAAGTTTCACCAAAAAAAAATGAATTTAATAAGACAATTCCCACAAATATTCTCAGGGAATCAGTGAGCATGTCTTTCCCATTACATTAGGCGTACATCCTTTATTCTTTCATCTCTTTTTCACTCTCATTCTTCTCTCTCTCTCTCATTCTCATCTTTGTAACTCCTCCATTCTTGTCCAAGAAGCTTTCACTCATGCAAAATCAAGGTAAGTGACGCCTTTTCCCCCTCTCTGTCTCTCTCGCTCTCTCCTAACCCCCCTTCCTTTCTCCCTTTTCTGATTTTACCCTAAATGCCTTAAAACCTAGGATTCCTCCATGCCTAAAAACCTAGCTTTTGTGTGTATAGTTGGGTTCTTGGGTCCTAAGTTCATAGACCCAGTTGAATTTGTCTTCTCCTTTCACTTTAATTTTAGAAAATTATTATTAGATTTTGAACTCGATTTAGCTGTATGAAGCCCGAAAATTTTCATCTTTTTCCTTACTTGCTGATTATTATGAATTTGTTAGGTTGTCTTCTTTTTTTTTTTTTTTTTTTTTTTTTTTTTTTTTTTTTTGTAATGAAATTTACTGATTGAAATTTGTTTTTTCTGTCTTTTTGTTTTGCCCGGATAAGGAGGGCAACAATTGCCACTTCTCTGCTGATTTGCTAGTAACCAAGTATTTGCTCTAAGCACTAGTCGTTGTAGTTTTTCATAGCAATATCTAAGAGAACTAGTTCATTTGCTGTTTCTGGGCTAGTAACATTAATAATTTGCTTGAAAATGGTCTTGGGATCATTCATTAATAATTTGGTTGAAAATGGTTTCGGATCATTCATTAATAATTTGCTTGAAAATGGTCTTTGGATCATTCTTTGGAGATGTTGTCTGTGGCATAGGGGGCAGTATAAAGATGTGAATAGATCTAAAGATGTCACAAAAGGCAGACTTTAAATGATTACACAACCAAAGTAGGGAACCAGTTTGCAGATCCTCTGTTTTCTGGTAAGCAAGTTAACTTCAAGCACTTTTTATATTGCTTAGGAGGAAGAACCTAATGTTTTCTGGAGTAGACATATCACATCTATTCTGTTTTGGAATATTCATGTATTATTTGGTACTACAATGTATTATTCATGTATTATTTAGTACTACAATGTATTATTCATGTATTATTTAGTACTACAATTCTAATTAATTTAGGGTTCTCTGATTATTGCTTTGGCTTTTTTTACATCTTTTTTTACCAGCATAATTTTTTAACTGTAATTATCATCTCTTTTGCTCCTTTTGAAAATTGGACCAGGAAGTGAAGATTAAAAAAAAGCGTGAAAGAAGACAAAATCAGGTTATAAGCCTTGGGGTAACTTCATTTCCTATTCTCTAAGTTGGTTTCAGTTTTCAAATGTAAGTTAAGTTGTTAAATTGCTAGAACAACTATATGAATTCATATTGCTTTTACCTTGATGAAAAAGCCTTTATTGTGAATATTATATCTGTCCTCCAAAAGATTTTATCAAAAGAACATATAGATTTATGATAAAGGATAAGAAAGATATAATGGACTAAAGAAATATGGTAGAAGGAAATTGGATTGAAAGAAATATGTGTCCTTTGTATATAAGATATGGAAAGGAGAAAACTTGAAAGTTGCAAAGCTCTACAACATCATCAAAAGACCACTAAGCTTAAGAAAGGGAGCAACACATGTCACTTAGATACATTCAAGTTTAAATTTATTTATGGATGATAAGCAATGTGTTAGAATCTTGGTTTGACTTTTTAAACTGATTTCAAGAACATAATGGGAGCATTTCTATGAAAAAGAACTTTACATTTAAACGTGTCACTGGTGACGTTGAAAGCCTCAAGGCCCAGCTAAACTCCCTCTTAGCATCTGGTGCATTTCCTGTGCCACGTTCTCCGGCGCTCTAAAAAGACTAAGGAGTAGTTTCTTTTATTAATCTGATTTTGGGTTGGATATTATGTATCAATTGGATAAGATTGAATGCTGAATTTCTTATTTGAATGTTTAGTTGCATTATTGGTTTATTTTATTTTCTGTTTTGGTTGGATGTTTATGAAATGGATCAGAATCAATGCTGAATTTTGTATGTGAATGTTTAACTGTATTTAGGCTTGTTATTGGTGGTTGTATTTTTTGTATGGACTTCCCACTGAATCCATGGGAAGGTTCGTTCTTTTAGTTACAGAACTATCAGTGGGAAAGTTCATACTTTTTTCCAGAATTTGCATTTATCCCAGTGATATCGATGGATAGTTCATACTTTAAGTTTCATAATTTGCATATTTCACACGGATAATTGTGGGAAAGTTCATACTTTATTTTTAAAATTTGCACATTGCTCACGGATATCGGTGGGAAAGTTTATACTTTATTTTCAGAATTTGCATAATCCCCAGTGAAAACTGTGGGAAAGTTCGCACTTTTATTTCCAGAAAGACATATTACCCACTGATATCGGTGGGAAATTATACTTTTATGTTCCCAGTGTATACTTTTATTTTTAGTACATGCATTTTTCCCACCACTTCCCTGCTAATATATTAAAATAATAAAAATTACTAATAATACTTTCAACATGTTGGTGGAAAAATTCATTATTTTTCCTATTATATCTTCGCTGGGAAAATCGTGGGAAATTTCCCACTACTCTTTTAAGTTTTTTCCGACTAGTAATCCTTTTCAGTGGGAATGCGGTGGGAAAACTCGATTTTTCCACTAATTTTCTACAGATTTCGCCGTGGGAAAACCATGTGTTTCTAGTAGTGATAAAATGCATTCTTTAGTCAAGCAATGAGAAAGATTTACCAATTTCTTCATATGCTAATTCATATTCATATGCCTTTTAATTTGAACTTCCTAACTTTCCAGAGTTTCCACTGACTAACTAGACTTTTTATTCATCGGAAGTCAGGGCTAAGAGTTATCATGAGTTAACTCCGGCTTATCTACTAAAGGCTGTAACTTTGAACTCAACTCTAAAGGAAAGGAAGTGACTTCAGGTTTGGAACATAATAAATAAAACTAAACAAAGATAGGTAGCATAGATAAGAGTCTATCTCCGGTAGGCATCGAAGTAGGTCTCCAGGTTTTTGGGGGGGCGACTTCCAAATCCGAGATGTGGACTCGTAATTAATCCTTATTGAGAATGAGCATTCTCAAGTCCGAGACGTGGACTCGGGGTTGACTTTTTGAACTTAGTTAAAGATCATAACTTTATTTAGTGGAATCACTTCCTATAGCTTTTGTTGATAGTATTGCGTTATTTTTGGCTAGATTCGAGCCTTCTGGAGGTCGATACGCGTGGGAAGGGCTTGCTAGTGGAGTGATTTGATTTGCTTGGCGTAAGTATCTTATTAAAATTCGGATGAGGCACTAGTTGCCTGAACTGTTGTTATAGCCACGTGCTATTGGGTGCGCACATGCGTGCTGATGAACCCATGTGCGGACACCATGGTTATTTATTCATACGCGGGTTGTGCTTCGGCTCTTATAAGCCCAGGATTAACTGTTAAATTTTAAGCTATGATATTTCTCATATTTGCTACATTTTGTGTGAACTATTTGAACCATGTTTGAGACTACATAGAGGTTTAATCCCTGAACGAACTTGATAAATGCTTTTCAGTGATGAAATTGCTGATTTGAGATATGATAACATACTTTGCATATGTCTACATTTTAGCATGTCATTTATACCAGTCCAGGAGCATGAGAATTGTTATTCATTCATCACATACATGTATACTTGTTTAATTGCTCACGTATGATATGTTTGGACTGGAGGCCTGTGATTATGCCGGGCGGATTGTGTTGTTATGCTTGTGACCATACCGGGCGGATTGTGTTGTTATGCTTGTGACCATACCGGGCGGATTATGTTATTGGCACGTGAGTTGTCTGTGCAGTACGTGAGTTGTCCATGCGGATCTATATATCTATGTTATTGGTACTGAGTTGTCCGTGCAGCACGTGAGTTGTCCGTGCAGCTTCTATTATTAGCATGTAGTTATTCGTGCAACGTGTAGATACAGATCCATCCCCCAGGGTCACTCCTCATATTTCTCTTTTGATGGTGTACACGCGGTTATTGAGAATACTGATAAGTGGTTTGGAACGGACATGGAAAGTTGAGGGAATCTGGCCAGTGTTGTGTGGGATTTTTCATTTCCTTGATCATTTATCTGATTTAACTGCATATCACCTTTACATGCCATGATATTGTCCGAGCAGAGTATTTGAGAAACTGTACACATACACACACAGATGTTTCCTCACGAAACTTGATGAGTTAGTTTTCAATGTTATTCTGTATCGATTTAAAGGATGAAACTACACAGGTGATAACTAGTATCATTCATAATTTATGCTTCTTTTACCTTGCCGTGTTTATTTACGATACTTATTGAGTACATTGGGTTGATTGTACTCAAACGACACTCGCCACTTCGTGTGCAGATCAGGTACTTCTGGGCACGGCGGTTGTTAGGTTAGAGCTTTATCTATTTGGAGACTATCGAGGTAATTGCCTTGGCGTCCGCAGACCTTGACTCTCATTTTCTTTAGTTATTTGTATTGTTCTCTTTAGAAGGTGTCCGCAGACCCTTGACTCTCATTTTTTTCCAGTCATTTGTACTGTTCTATCTTTCTAGAGAGTGTTCTAGCACTCAAACTATGTTGTCATTTGGATGCTCATGTACTTGGTGGCTTTCGAATTTTGGGAGATTTTGTATTGAGTTGCGGTATTTTCTTATCAGTTATTATGAGATTTTCACTATTTGAGCTTGTTTCGGTATTTTTTAAATTAAAGATGTTTGGTTATGTGTGAGTTGTCGGCTTGCCTAGTATGTGATATGTGGGGCTTTTTACTACTTATTAGTACCTTTTAGCTTTTCTTTTAGTTTAAAAGTATTGAATTGTGTATCAAAATTGATGAAATGTGCTAAATTACAGGAATGTTTGAAAATGGACTCCCAAGATGAAATCCAACTCAAAAAGGAGTAATCTAAATTCAAGGCAATAAAAGGCACAGAAGCTTATAAAGGGCGGGCCGCAGAATTTCATCTGCAGCCGCAGATAATGAAGGAAAGCCTAGCAGACTTTCGTACAAATTGCGGACCACACATGAATTTTGCGGCTGCAAAAGTTGGCTAGGAACAAAGTTTAGAGAATGTGCAAATTTTCAAGTTCCAAGTCCCTCAGAATTGCAGACCGAACATGAATTGTGCGGCCGTAAAAGGAGTGCCTTGCGATCGCAGAAGTAAAGTTGCGGACCACAAAAGATCAAGTTGCGGTTGCAGGCTATCTGCGGACTGTGGAAGGACTGCCTCACGGTCGTAGATCAGAATTATGTCGCTGCAGATCTCCAGTTCCTGACAAGTTGAAGAAACTTGCGGACCGCACATGGAATTGTGCGGCCGCATAACCTCCTGAGGAGTATTTTTGTCTGAAATTGTCAACTTTGTATAAATAGAAGAATTTCACAAAATAGTTCAACTTTTGACATTAGCAACTATAGTATTCGTTTCTCTTTGCTTCTTTTAGTAGTTTTTTTTTTTTTGGATATTTTAACATAGATTTTATCATTTTGATTTTACAATATGAGTTTAATTAGCATTTTTTCTTCTATTTCTTCAATTTCAAGCATGAGTAGCTAGATTTTTACTAGGGTTGTGACCCAACCCTAGTGTATAAACCTTATGAGTTTTTAATTTAATGCTTGTTTATGGTTGGTGTTTATTATTTAGCCTTGTTCATGCTTTAATTTGTAGAATTAATAGTTACAAATATTAATTCATGCCTATTCGTCTTACTCTCTACTTGAGAAAGAGAGACTTAGTCTAGAAAAACTTGGCTAACAAGAAACTGGGTCAATCGAGATTGATAATCCCAATTAAAGGGTTCAACCTAGAGATAGCAATAACTCGACTTGAGCTTTTATCAACTGTTTTGTGCAATACTCATTTGGGCTTGAGAAAGTCAAATTGGAAAAAATCACTCTCTGATCAAGAGGTATTGAGTGGGTAATTAAGAGCTGATAGTTATAATACACACTGATCAACAAACAAGCAGTAAGGTCTATATCCCATCAGGCAAATACCTAGGTGATAGTCATAGCTCTAGGATTTTTATAAAACTTGAAAAACAACAAAAATAATTTCTTAGTTTTATTTCTTAACTTTGCAATCTTAGTTTAATATAGACATAGAAACAACTCCAATTTGTGGAAGTGTAAATTAAGGTAGTTCAAATTCAAATTCTACAATATATACTCCTAACTCCCATATATAGCTCCCTGTGAAAATCGACCCCAACTTGGTTGGGTACTATTATTGCAATTGACCGTTTCATAACCTTGATTTGAGGTATGAAATTGGACGAGATCAATTTGTAGCGCCGTTGCTGGGGAGTTAAAAACGATGTTAATTATATATTTAGGTGTGCTTTTGGAATATCTTCTTTTTCTTCCTTGTATAACGTGTTGAGAAATTGTAGGTGCAATCATGGCAAACAATGAGCTCGGAGACATAGCTTTGGGGGATGTGGACTTGAGGATGATCAAATGGATGGGGTCCCTCTTGAACCTCAAGTCAATAGACGAGGCAGAGTGCCTCATGACAATGTGCTCGTTCCACCCCCACCTCCACCACGAGCGGCTCCACGCTGGGTGTTGCCGAATGAAGGGTATGCAATTGCTATAGTCCCTCCCTGTATTAGGGTGGGAAACTTTCAAATAACTACCGTGATGCTCACTTTTCTCGAGCAATGAGGGTTCTTCACCAGTGCACTAAACAAACAAATGTCTCCGAGGATGCTTTGAGACTAAGGCTTTTTTCCTTCTCTCTACAGGAGAAAGTTTTAGATTGGTTGGAACATTTGCAAATCATTCCATTCATACGTGGGATAAATTGGTGGAGAAATTTATTTCTAAGTACTTCTCTCTCGAGCATATTGCTATACTTCGGGATGAAATTCTAGCATTCAAGCAAGAGCTCAATGAATCACTACATGAGATATGGGTACGATATAGAACAATGGTGAAAGAGTGTCCCAACAACGATATGACGAAAAATATGATTCAACAAACTTTCTATCGGAGGATCAATACAACCAACCAATGTGTAGTGAATCAACTTACCGGTGGGAACTTCATGAAAACGCCTTATGCGGAGGCATTTGATATTTTGGATGAGATGGCAGATACTTCATCGGCGTGGAAATCCCGGGCTAATGTTTCACAAGGTGATCCCAATGTGATTCACCTTCACAAAGAATTGCATGACCATGGGCAAGTCATAGCCGAATTGACCACCACCATGAACCAATTGGCAAAGGCTCAACTTCAACAAGTGCAAAACCCGAGGCAAGTCAGTGCAATGGAGGGAGTAAACATGATGGTGAACAAACGGAGAACAAAGGGTCCGCAAGTGCAACAAAGAGTGGAAAATTTTGTGCAAGAAGATAGTGGATTTGAGCAAGATGATTCCTACAATGACCAAAAAAAAAGAGGTCTAATATGTGAACAACTTTGAAGGGAAAAGAAACAACTTTCAAGGCCCAAGCCAACAACAATGGAGACCTCAAAACAATCAAGAAAATTGGAGTGACGGCAATAATCAAGGGAATTGGAATAACAACAATAATCAAGAAAATTGGAATAACAACAATAATCAAGGGAATTGTCACAACAACAATAACCAAGATAATTGGAGAGGCAATAATCAACGCAGTTGGAGTAACAATCAAGGAAATCGGGGGTCGAGTTTTCAAAGGCCCCTGATGTATCAACAACCAAGCAACCCACCTCCTTATCCTTCCCATGGTCCTAGTTCTTCCAAGAATGAAATTGGCCGTATTGAGAACATATATAAGCAAATAATGAAGAAGAATGCCGATTTCGATGCCCAACTTGCTTCACACAACACATCGATCCGCAACTTAGAAGTGCAAATGGGGCAAATCTCTCAAGCTCTAAATTCTCGTCCTAAGGGGGCACTACCAAATGATACGGTGGTAAACCCAAAGGGTAGGAACAACAGGGGTGTGCCATGGCCGTTACTACAAGAAGTGGAAGAGGTAGGAATGCACCCACTTCAAGTCAAAGGCAACTTGTGGATGATGAGCAAGTGGTAGAAGAAGAAGAGATCCCGAACAATGTGGTGCAAGTAAATGATGAAGTGCAGATTGATATTGATGACAATGTGGGAGAGACTCAAGAGGAAGTGAACCCGTCTAGGGAGCATTTTCTTGACATATCAGAACCGGTAGCGGAAAAGACTAAGGTACCATTACCAAAGCCTCCTCCTCCATATCCTCAAAGGCTCGCCAAGTAAAATGGCGAGAATCAATTCAAAAAGTTCATTGACATGATGAAGAGTCTCTCAATAAATGTGCCATTAGTTGAAGCCTTAGAGCAAATGCCTGGTTATGCAAAGTTTATGAAGGATTTGGCGACAAAGAAGCGGTCGATGAATTTTAAAACTATCAAAGTCATGCATCAAGTGAGTGCAATTGCGCATTCGATGGTTCCTAATTAGAGGATCCCGGTGCTTTCACAATCCCTTGTACCATTGGAAGTGCCGAGTTTGCGGAAGCTCTTTGTGATCTTGGGGCGAGTATCAATTTGATTCCTTATTTGGTTTTAAGAGTTTGGGAATTGGGCAACCAAGACCCACAACTATGAGATTACAAATAACCGATCGTACCATGAAGACACCGCTGGGAGTGATTGAAGATGTATTGGTTCGTGTTGATGAGTTTATTCTTCAGGCGGATTTTGTTATTCTTGATTGTGAAGTGGACAACGAGGTGCCGATTATTCTTAGAAGACCTTTCCTTGCTATAGGGAAGGATCTTGTTGATGTGGAAGCCAGATAACTTACTTTTCGGGTGGGTGATGAAAATGTGGTGTTCCATGTGTGCAAATATATGCGGCAACCAAATAGCAATGAAGTATGTTCTTTCATGGATTTGGTGACCGACATGATTATTGATGATACAAGTGCCACGATTAATATGGGTATATGTTGGAGGCCGTCTTGCTCAACTTTGATGATGACGAGATGGATGGCTTTACGGAATGTGTAAATTGTTTGCAAGGAATGATGTTTGTGCAACTATCCGCCCCATAAACATTTCTTGGATCTTGAAAATAGAAAAAATCCTCCTACAAAACCTTCAATTGAAGAGCCTCCTACCTTAGAGTTGAAGTCATTTCCTCCACATCTTCGTATGAATTTCTTGGTCCTTGTTCTACTTTACCGGTTATTCTTTCCTCCTGTTTGACTTATGTGCAGGTTGAATCTATATTGACATTTCTCCACAAGAGGAAGAAGGTTATTGGGTGGACTTTGATAGATATTCGGGGAATAAGCCCCGTATTTTGCATACACAAGATTAACTTGGAGGAGGATACCAAACCATCTATTGAACATCAAAGGAGACTCAATGAAGTTATGCAAGACGTGGGCAAAAAGGAGATTATCAAGTGGTTGGATGCCGGGGTTGTCTACCCCATTTTCGATAGTTCGTGGACTTCTCCAGTGTAATGTGTCCCAAAGTTAGGGGCATGACACTGGTCACAATGACATGAATGAGTTGATTGCCAAAAGAACGGTGACCGGGTGGAGAGTGTATATGGACTATCGCAAGCTAAACAAAGTCACGAGGAAGGATCATTTTCCACTTCTCTTCCTTAACCAAATGCTTGATAAGTTGGCCGGCCTTGCCTTTTATTTCTTTTTAGATGGATATTCGGGCTACAACCAAATTATTATTGCTCCGGAAGATCAAGAGAAAACAACTTTCACATGTCCCTATGATACTTTCGCTTTCAAGCGGATGCCATTTGGCTTATGTAATGCACCATTGACTTTTCAAAGGTGTATGATGGAGATCTTTATGGATATGATCGAGGACTACCTTGAAGCCTTCATGGATGACTTCTTGGTGGACGGGGATTCCTTTGATGATTGCTTGGCAAATTTGGATAAAGTATTGGCAAGATGTGAAGAAACGAACTTGTGGTAAATTGGGAGAAATGCCATTTCATGATCGAGGAAGGCATTGTCCTTGGCCAGAAAATTTCAAAGAATGGCATAGAGGTCGACAAGGCAAAGATTGAGGTGATTTCTAAACTTCAACCTCCAACTTCGGTTAAAGCCGTGTGAAGTTTCTTAGGTCACGTGGGGTTCTACCGGCGTTTCACCAAGGATTTTTCTATAGTGGTGAACCTGTTGTGCAAGCTCTTAGAGAAAGATTCTAAGTTTCACTTCAATGATGATTGCATGAGAGCCTTTGAATTGTTAAAGTTCAAGTTGACAACCACTCTCACTATCACCACTCCTAATTGTCAAGATTATTATTGGGACGAGCCATACCTTTTCCGGATTTGCACGGATGGGTAATTAGAAGATGTGTACTGAACGAAGAGCAAATTGATACTCTTGAGACTTGCCATTCTTCACCTTATGGTAGTCACCATGGCAGAGCAAGAACGACGGCCAAAGTGCTAAGTTGCAGTTTCTATTGGCCCACTCTTTACAAAGATGCAAGTAATGTGGTGAAAAGATGTGATGAATGTCAACGGGCCGGTGGAATCTCGAAGAAGAATGAAATGCCTCTCACAATCATTTTGGAGATTGATATCTTTGATGTGTGGGGTATTGACTTCATGGGTCCTTTTGTGAGTTTTTGTGAAAACACCTACATCTTGGTCTCGGTTGGTTATGCATCTAAATGGGTTGAGGCCATTACTCTACCTAACAATGAAGTGAGAAGTGTGGTGGCGTTCTTGAAGAAGAATATTTTCACAAGATTTGGTACTTCGTGGGCTATCATAAGTGATGGGGGGTCGCATTTTTGCAACAAGGCTTTTGACACTTTGCTTAGCAAGTATGGTGTCACTCATAAAGTCACCACTCCCTATCATCCTCAAGCTAGCGGTCAAGTGAAAGTCTCTAACCGGGAGATAAAAAATATCTTGTCCAAAACAGTAAATGCTAACCAGACGGATTGGTCAAAGAAGCTTGATGATGAATTATGGCTTACCGGACTGCTTTCAAAACTCCTATCGGAATGTCTCCATACCGATTGGTGTTCGGCAAAGCCTGTCATCTTTCGGTGGAACTTGAGCACAAAGCCATGTGGGCTTTGAAGAAATTGAATCTTGATTTGGATGCAGCTGTTAACTTGTGGGTTGCACATTTGGATGAGTTGGATGAGTTTCGGTACCATGCATATTTGGTATGCCTCAATTACTTGTAGAATTTTTTAATTTTTAGATTAATTTACAACTTGTTTTGTTAGTTTTAGGCCATTTTTCAGTAGAATTCAATTATACAATCATGTGGGGTTGTAACTGTAGTAGGTCAACTAATACTTGCTCTATGGGGAATGGGCAAATTGGTTTTCACGATTATACACTACCACCATGTCAAATTTGTGAAAAAATTGCAAACCTTAGAACTCTGATCGTAATTGTTTTAAAATATGCGGCCACACAAAAAATTGTGCGGTCCGTAGAAGTTGAAATTAGGATACTTTAGTCAAACATGATTTTGCGGCCGCAATGAAAAATGTGCAGACCGCAGAAATCCCATTGCGGCCGCAGAATAACTATTTATCTGTTATCAGAGAGTTGTCAATTTGGTGACTCATATGTGCGGCCGCAATAGAAAATGTACGGATCGCAAAAAATCGATTGCGGCTGCAAAACAACCTATTCTCTGTTATCAGAGAGTTGGCATATTGGTGGTGTCTGGTTTGCGGCCGCAATGACAATTGTGTGGATCGCAATCCAATTCTGCGGCCGCAATGATAAATTGTGAAGTCCGCAATGCCAGTTCTGTAGCCGCAATGAGAATTCTGCGGACCGCACTCCCCTACCCTGCAAGCATGTTTTCACACTGTGTTGTTCACTGTCTCTCTGGTTTGTTCTTGTATGTTTGCACTTGAATTACAACTAACACCTTCTTTTGCTTGGTACAGAAAATAGTTAGATCTCGAGGCAGAGGTGATACTTCAAAGGGCCAGGGTTCGAGGCAAGAGTGCTTTACCCCTCCCCCTCTAAAAATAAATCACAAAGAAGGCTACAACCGGCCGAGGGAGAAATGCAGAGCCCTCCGAATACAGTTCTTATGCCCTATCTAGGGAAGCATCAGAGGGCAACTCGATTCAAGAGCAGCCAGCTATCCAATCAAAGTCACCAGGAAGGTATCAACTCCGGGACAAGCCTTCCACATCTCAGAGCACTTCTGAGGATTCGGAAAATGCTGGTCTGGCTTCCGAGCCCTCCTCTACACATGTCCCTGAGGCACCAGCGACTAAGTTGATGACATCCCTGATGATGGCAGAGGGGGAGATGCTACGGTTACCAGCATTGAGCGGTCGAAGAAGAAAGAGAAGTGGGAGGATAGATTCGTCAGTTTGGCTGCCTTCTCTAGTTTCCGTGAGTGGTGGCCAGTGAGATCGCTTATTTTGAGCGTCACTTCCAATTGAAAGATCTTGAAAAGTATAATCCGGCAGTCTTTAGGTAGTTCTGAGAGGGCAAGGGTTGGATGTGGTTCACCCAGAGCATAGTGGATGCGAAGGAATACCTTGTCTAGGAGTTCTACGCCAATGTGGCGCATATCAAGAAAGGGACCAAGGTCACTAAAGTGAGGAACCTGAAGGTGCGCTTTGACCAGCACACATTGAACACCTACTTGGGGTTTGATGATGTTGAGCCCACATAGTATTTGGAGAAGTTTGCAATTGTAGATGCAGCTCGCCCGTGGCTAGCTGAGATTCTGGCAGCTCCTGGGCCACCACCACTATGGATCACATTAGGGGTGTTTATTCACAGAAACACCATGAGTTTTGAGGCAAAGGGGTGGCAGACCTTAGTATGTAGCCGACTGGACCCGAGTCAGAATGAGACATACCTTCCTATCTCGCAGGCAGTTCTAGTCGCCTCCATCATGGCGGGGTACCCGATCAATGTGGGTGCCGTGATGTCGGCGAACATATTTGTGGTTGCCAGGCAAGCTGATACTTCCTCCCTGTATCCCAACAAAATTACTGAGTATCTTACGGATGCGTGGGTGGAGCCGCGAGATTTTGATACGAAGGTGCAGGCAAAGAATCCCTTCTCATGGTATTCGTTGATGGATGCACACAACCCTAAGAAAAAAGGTCAGCCGACTACCACCACATGCCAGTATGATGAGCCATCGGTGGTAGCTGCAGAGACAGTTGACATGCCATCTACTTCGGTAGAGTCTTCAGCCACTGCAGTAGCCATGCTCCCACCTCCAGCCTCAGTGCCTCCAGCAGCTCCTACTACAGGTTCCACCTCGACATTGAAGCCGGTGCCGATGCCCACTGCTCCACTATCTACTTTAGCAGAGCCTTCAGCCACTGCAGTAGCCATGCTCCCACCTCCAGCCTCAGTGCCTCCAGCAGCCCCCACTACAGGTTCCACCTCGACTTTGAAGCCGATGCTGATGCCCATTGCTCAACTATCTGCTTTGCGAGTCTCCCAGACAATGGAGAGCCTCAACAACTGGATGCAAATAGCTATTCAAAGCTGTCTGACATTTCCAGTAATGTTGCAGCACAGTCCTCCATTCGGTATCCCAGATTCCCCCCACAATTGAAGAAACTCTGAAGAAGCTCTTGGAGAATCAGAACACAATCATGGCCACTTTGGTGCAACATGGGTCAGTGATAGAAGAGTTGGGCAAGGACGTGAAGAAGATGCAGAAGTCCCAGGCCTCCAAGAAGTCAGTGGACGAGCTACGGAGACAAGTGACCAATCTTGCAGCAGCCAGAGACATTCCATTTGACATGTTGATTGACCCGCACAACCAGGCCCAAATCCTACAGCACATACAGCACCAGTTGGCCAGTCTGAGGAGCAGACCTTGCTGCTGACACTGCCGAGGCAGTACGTCAGATTTTCACCAACCCAGTCACGCCCGGAGTTGATGATGATGAGATCCAGTTGGATAAGACTGAGGTCGGTGATGCTGCTGTGGACACATAGATGGCTAAGAGCCATAGGGAGTTTTATTCACTCTTACCCTTCATTTACTCTTCTTTTGTTAAACATTAGGGACAATTCTTGATTTTATTGGGGGGCGGGGGGCCGGGGAGGGGTAGATTTTATTTGATATATTTTGATGATTCTGAGACAATTGGTTTGTAATAACTAATAGTATTTTCTTGTTTTTTCTTATTCTGTATATATTCTCTCTTTTCCTCTCTCATTATGTATATATCTTCTTTCATTCTGTATATCCGTTATGCTTTCGATAGTTTTTGGTTTGTAGCTTCTTTACATGTGTTCTCTTATTAGTTCGTGTTTAACTAACTAGTTTCTTTTTGAATTAGTAGCTTTTTCTGATTTAATAGCTTCTTTTTGTGTTTTAGTAGATAATAAGCCTTTGGTTTTCTTAATGCCACGGTTCTTTCCAAAGGTAGTTTTAGTGTAAACTGGGTGACTTTTCCCAATGATGGATGGCGTGACAACCTTCTGAAGGGACTGAGTCCATTTTGATGTTTAGCTAATAATAGTAGTAGTAATGAATAAAAAGACCTAATTAAGTCATGCTCGAAGAGTCAAACATACTTCACTTGGTACCAACACACTTAACTACGTACTTATGGTTAAAAACAAGTCTTTTGGAAAGAAATAGCTCTAGTTAGTGACTTTGTGACTCTTGTGTTGACTTAGGCAATCATCGAGTGGGTTAATCAAACCATAGTGATTTTCAATCTTGAATGTGGTCGTTGTGGGCCCTCGACTCTATCTCTTTTAACAATCCAGTTGCGTGAGAGGTGAGATATTTTTGTTGTAAGTCCAAGTACCCGTGCGAATGGTCTAGAACTTGCCCCGAATGTGTTTCAAGGCGAAATCTTATGTTTTGCTTGGATTGAGAAGTGATTGTAGGCTTTCCTTGACCCGCTTGAATTTTTCCATTGCCCACCAATGTTGTTATCCCCGGTCAACCCATTTGAGCCTTGAGCCTTTCTCATTTGATAACCATGTTACAAGCCTTTACCCGTTTTGTCCTGACCCTCTCTTGGCACCCGAGCTTTTCTTAACACTCTTGTGATACAAATGGATAAAAACGTTAGTCTGGGGAGAGACGAGGAGCTTGAAAGAGGTATCAAAGCTCAAAAAGAGAAAAGAAATGATGAAAAGGAAAGGCAAGAAAAGGGAAGAACAAAAAGAAAAATGCAAAAGAAAGTGAATAAGTGGAAGAGTTGAAGGGATGCAAAGAAAAGTAATGATGCAGAGCATGGAGAAATCAAAGAGGGAGAAAATGAATGTCATGATCAATAAAGAGTGATGCTAAGTCTCTCTAGTTCCCCAAGGAAAAGAAAGTGCCTCAAAGAATTGACAAGGCATGAGCCGAGAACAAAACAAATTGAGTGCTTAAGGAAAGATGAACCCGCTCTACCATAGTATATTCAACCTTGGTCCAAAAGCCTTCATTACATTCCAAAAAAGCCCTACGTGATTTCAAGCCGAGTGAGCTTACATTAGTGGCGATCTAACGAGGGGCAAGCCTATGGTACTTAAAGTCGTACTTGCAACATTCTCTTGAGAGAGATGAGTGAACCTTTCGCAAATCTTTTTTTGATTGAGTGCTAAAATTCTTAAGTGAGATAGGCAAATGGAGAGTAGAAGAGGAGGAGTTTGGGATCCACAATGACCTACATGAAAGAACGAGTTTCCTTGATGAATAAAGTCAACTCTTGATGCTCAAGTGTCACATTAGAACTATATGTGCATAAAAGTTTAACTTGTCGCCTTGTTGATAATACATAAGTAGTGTGGGTAATTGTTGGTCCATATTGATGTGTGAATGACACACCTTTGATTGATTGGAATGACCTTAACTTGTGGAGGTGGGAACAATTTTATATGCTTAAGGACAAGCAAAAACTTAAGTTTGGAGGAGTTGATAAATGGGGATTTTGACTACTTATTAGCACTTTTTAGCTTTTGTTTTAGTCTAAAAGCATTGAATTATGTTTCCGAAACTGATGAAATGTGCTAAATTGCAGGATGATAGAAGATGGACTCCTGAGATGCAATCCGACTTAAAAAGGAGTAATCTAAACGCAAGGTAATAGAAGGCATAGAAGCTTACAAAGCGCGGACCGCAAAATTTCATCTGCGGTCGCAGATGATAAAGGAAAACCCAGCAGACTTTTGTACAAATTGCGAACCGCACATGAATTGTGCGGCTGCAAAAACTGAGTTCAGAGAATGTGCAAATTCCCAAGTTCCAAATCCCTCAGGATTGCAGATCGCACAGGAATTGTGCGGCTACAAAAGAAATTCCTTGCGGCCCCAGAAGATCAAGTTGCGACCGCAAGCTAAAATATGCGGACCACAGAAAGACTGTCTCGCGGCCGCAGATCTCCGGTTCCTGACAAGTTGAAGAAACCTGCGGACCGCACATGAAATTGTGCGTCCGCAGAACCCCCCGAGGGGCATTTGTCCGAAATTGTCAGCTTTGTATAAATAGAAGAGTTTCACGAAATTAGGTCAACTTTGGCATCTGCAACAACAGTAGCCGTTTCTTTGTGCTTCTTTTAGTAGTTTTTTTTTATTTTATATTTTGGGATATTTTAACATAGATTTTATCATTTTGATTTTACAATATGAGTGTAATTATCATTTCTTCTTCTATTTCTTCAGTTTCAAGTATGAGTACCTAGATTTTTATTAGGGTTGTCACCCAACCCTAGTGTGTAAACCTTATGTGTGTTTAATTTAATGCTTGTTTATGGTTGCGCATTTATTATTTAGCCTTGTTCGTGCTTTAATTTGTGGAATTAATAATTGCAAACAGCAGTTCATACCTATTTGACTTAGTCTCTACTTGAGAAAGAGAGACTTAGTCTAGGAAAACTTGGCTAATAAGAAATTGGGTCGATCTAGAGATTGATAATCCCAATTAAAGGGTTCAACCTAGAGATAGTAATAACCCGGCTTGAGCTTTTATCAACCGTTCTGTACAATACTCATTTGGGCTTGAGAAAGCTAAATTGTGCAAAATTACTCTCTGATCGAGAGGTATCTAGTGGGTAATTGAGAGTTGATAGGTATAATACACCCCGATCAACAAAACAAATATTAAGGTCTATATCCCATTAGGCAAACACCTAGGTGATGGTCATAGCCCTAGGCTTTTCACAAAACTTGAAAAACAACGAAAAGAATTTCTTAGTTTCATTTCTTAACTTTGCAATCTTAGTTTAAAATAGACATAGAAACAACCCCAATTGTGAAAATGTAAATTAAGGTAGTTCAAACTCGCGTACTACAATGTATACTCCTAACTCCCATATATAACTCGCTGTGAAAATCGACCCCGACTCTTGTTGGGTACTATTATTGCAATCGACCGTTTCATAACCTTGATTTGAGGTATGAAATTGGACGAGATCAATATGGTGATAGGCACCGTCACGACATGTGAGATTTTGGGTCGTTACATCAATATAATTTTGCCTTTGAATATCTCTACTTGTTCAACTACGTGCTTATTTCAGTTGATCTAATGACCATCAATTGACTGTGCCTATTTAGTGTGTATTTCTTGAGAAAGAGTGCATATTTAGGTTGTTTTCTAATAACATCACTCCCAAGATATATGAGAGATTTCAATACGGCGGGTTTAAAAGTGAGATTAGAGATAACGAAGCTTTAACGTGATTATAGTAAGTGATGAAAATCTGCGAGCTAGCGTAATTCGAGAGAATATGACTAGTACATTATTGTAGTTGCTCGAGAGAGAATTATGATAAGTCGAGTGCTCATGATCAGTAGAGAATATTTAGTCAAAATTGTAGGAGACGTAGTGGGAAGATTCAGATAATTGGAAAAATCATAACTCTAGACCTTCTTAATTAGTCTCCAACCCATAATATCTTTTGTTGTTAATTTACTTATTTAATTTGTTAGTTAATTAGTTAGACATACGAATCCTAATCTTTATAAGTTAGGAATTTATTCGAACTTGTCTTCTTAACAGTTATAGCAAACCTTAGTTCTCTGTGGGATTCGATTTCGAACTTTTAGACCGTTTATATTTGCAGGGACCACTTATCCTTTTTAGGACTAGAGTTGGACATGATCAATTTTTGGCGCTGTTACCGGGGAGCTAATAGTGTAGTTGTAGCTGTACATATTGTTAGGTTTCAAGTTTGAACTTTTATTTTCTTTTTTTATATTTCAGTTTAACTTGTTGATTTGAGACACATGACATCTTGGAATTATGGGAGTTTCGATGTTGGTAATTCTAATGTTGATCAGCCTTGTGCTTATTGTGGAGGAAATCACCTGTGGTAAAATTATCAAAATATTCCTGAAAGTGAGTTATGTGCACCAGCTCAATCTTATGTATGCAATATATGTGATATTTGTGGTGATCAAGATGGTCACTTTTATAGGTTTGCTTGTATTTCTTATCCTCCCTAACCCTTTTTTATGATGGTTCTACTTTTTCTTGTGAGGTTAATAGGAGCAGAGAACCGGGGGAAGCTGACCTGAAGGACATCAAAGATATGTTAAAGTACCTCACGGAACGAAGTAATGAGAAACAATTGTAAATACAAAGGCAATGGGATATTATCCAAAGGCAAGAGGAAACTATTCTTAACCTGGAGGCACAAGTGAGTCAATTGGTTGAAGCTTTTAATGCTCAACAAGCTAATATTGAGGATAGTAGCCAAGAAGAGCGTGAATTTGAGGTGTTAATGGAGGAGGTTAGAGTAGAACACCAACAACCTAGCGAACTAGAATTTGAGGATGTCGATGTAAAAGGCGTGATACTAGAGTCAACCGAGGACATTGAGGAAAAATATTTAGTTGACTCTAGTGTCATTGGTGTAGATGATGTTGAACATCTCGAAGTTCATGTATTTGAGCGTGTTGGGTCTCATTCCAAATACTTCTGTACATTATGTTCAGATGGTGAAATGAGAATGGATCCTTACGAAGAGATAGACGAGCTATATATTTTGAAATTTTCTAGGCCGCCTAGGCAAGGTGATACTCCTCAGCTTAAAGCCAAAAAGTGCATAAGGAATTATTTAATTTTTGGCTTGCAAGAATTTTACACCATCCCAAGAGCATGATCATAGAGAAGAATCAAAATTGGGATCACATTCATAAGTTCGAAGTGGAGGCAGAAAGTGATTCACGTCGTGCAGCGACGTTAAATCAGACGCTTGTTGGGAGACAACCCAACTTTAATGCTTTATGTTATTTTTTTTCTTTGTTTACCTTTTTTTAATGTATTATTTTAATGGTGTCATTTTGTTTTATTTTTATTTTTATTTTTGTAGGTGTATGGGAATAGGAAACAAAACCATTGGAAGGAAGTAAAAGCAAGCCAGATGGTTGGAACTAAGTGTGGCGTGCCCGCACAAAGAAAAATACCGGGGAGAAGTCTGAGTACCCCATGTGCTGCTAGTGCTTCGACCTTTGGTCTAGTAGGCAGTTTCTTTCACCCTCTTGTTACTTATGGTGTCCATTAGGGTCAATGCACAATTTTAAGGGGGTGAGGAGATTGTCTGGGTGATTTTCTATCATATTTTACTTGTGTTAGTTTAACTAAAAAAATAGGACTTTTACTGACGATGGATCTCTTGGACAACTTTCTTGAGGGATTAAGGTCCAATAAAAAAATTCAAAAGTATTTTTTTATTCAGTCGTAGGTAGATAATAATCCCCTTTAATTTTTGTTTTTGCATCAGTTCTTTTTCAGGGGATGTAACTTGAACCGGATTATTTTTATTTTTAGGAAATCGAGGGAAGAAAACTTGAGTGCTTTTATGTGCCTTTTGACTTGTTTGATACTAGCATAGTTAGGCCTTAGCATGCAAATTACCTTTCTAACATGTTTTGATGAAAAATTGATGCCGTGAAAGATTGAATAGCCCGTCTGTGACACTTTCTCTCAGTTACTTGACTCATTGTTCATGTAGTGATTTATTGCTTAATACATCTTGACTTTGTGATTACTTGCATAAACTTGAGAGTTGGAATGGAACCGTCCTGACTGGGGTCATGTGCACTGTGTGATGTGAGGTTTTAATTACATTCTGTGCTATCCTGTGTTTGTCTAGAACTTTGCCCTGTGTGTTAGTTGAAGCGAAATAAATAAGCTTTGTGAGTCTAGGAGAAGTTGTAGGCGATTCTTTGATTGTCCATTGAGCTTTTATGCCACCATAAATAAAATTATCCTTAGATAGCCCATTTGAGCCTATAAGCTTTTTTTTGGCACCCACATTACAAGCCGAGTCCCATTTTGTTCTTAATTGAATTTTTGTTGAACCTTTACCTCCGAAAGCACTTAAGTCGCTAGAAGTGGGGTAGCTTTTGAGTGAAATCATAGAAAGGCCAAAAGATGCATGTATGTTTTGGAAGATCATTAGCCAGACAACCTAAATTTATGGAGAGTGTTGAAAGAAAAAAAAAAAGAGAAGAAAAATAAAAGCAAAGAAAATACAAAAAAGAGAAAAACTATATATAGAAAATACACCTCCTATTCATCGTGAACCGGGCTAGTGAATGCATAGTTGTGCTTAAAGAAAAAGGGCCAAGTTGTATATGATTTCGTGGTATTACTTGAATTGGTCATAAAAATTGTGTATTTAAAAGTTTAATTATAGTGTATTAAAGTGTTTAGGAGGGTTAGTCACTATACATAAAATATATCATATCCGATCCTTAGCCTATATTACAACCTGTAAAGACCTACTTGATCTTAGACTGTTCGAGCTTAGATTAGTAGAGATATACACAATGGGCAAGCCTACCATACAACCACAGAATGCACATGAATTTCCGTGTGAGAGTGAGTGATTCTTTGTTCATATATGTAATGTCCTTACATTATATTCGTATGCATAGTGAAATGTATGGACGAAATACCCTCTTATTCTTTGGTGAGGCACATGATTTCATGACGAACAAGTGACATTATTAAACATCTATTGTTGGGTAAGTGCATGAGTTGAGAGTGCTTATAGGCGACGAGTCGGTCTTTGAGGTTAGGTGGTTATGGGCAGGTTGTTTGAGTGTTTTAAATTGGTCACTAATATTCAGGCATGTGAAAGTTGAATAAGGTGTGAATGCATATGTAATGGCTTAATTATTGATATCAACCATGTTCATAGGTATAGAGTGTTGATTTGCTAATTGTTCCTCCGTTGTATGATGTCTTGTGTGGTGTTGCTGGGTTAGCAAAGTGCTAGGTTGCTCTAGGATGAGCACGAGCTTAAGTGTGGGGTGGAGATGTTAGGCTAAAAATTCATATTTTTTCATATAATTGCCTTACATTATGCCCTAACCTTGTTAAATTTAGTACAAATATTTATGACAGAGCTTAATAATGATATTTTTTATGTGTAGTGCTCAATTGGAGGTGATATGGAAGGATTGTGCATAAACTGAAGCTAAAATGAAAGAATTTAGAGGAGTATGATTTTTGGGCTCCTGGTTTGAGCCAGGCACAGTTCAAAATGCAAAAGACAGCACTATACAGAGTTGGGCGCCCAGCTTTGCGCCAGGCGCGATTCAAACGCGGAATCTGAAAACTTTTCCTATTTCGGCTAGAACTTGGTAGTTTCAACCTTACACACCCCCAACATATATATATAAGGGGTTCTAAACCTATTCTTAAGAGGGTGAGACATTACTTAATGGTTAGACAATACCTAAGGAGGCAAGAGTACGCTAGGAGCAAGGAGAAAGATTCAACCACGAGTTTTTCCCTTTCTTCTTCCTATATTTTATTGTTAGTTATGAATTTTTGTATTGTGTTTTCACATACTTTTATGAATAGCTAGTTTATTTCTAGAGTTTTGATGGAACCTTTTGGAGTATGAACTCCCGTAATATGTCAATATAATTTTGCCTTTTGAATATTCCTATTTGTTCAACTACATGCTTATTTCAGTTGATTGAATGACCATGAATGATTGTGCCTATTTAGTGAGTATTGCTTGAGAAAGAGTGCATATTTAGGTTGTTGTCGAACAACGTCATTCCCAAGGTATATGAGAGATCAATATGGCGGGTTTAAAAGCGAGATTAGAGATAACGAAACTTTGACGTGATCATATTGAGCGGTAAAAAAGTGCGAGCTAGCGTAATTCGAGAGAATATGACTAGTACCTTATTATAGTTGCTCGAGAGAGAATTACGATAAGTTGAGTGCTCATGATCAATAGAGAATACTTAGACGAAATTGTAGGAGACATAGCGGGAAAGATTCTGACAATTGGAAAAATCATAACTCTAGACCTCCTTAATTTAGTCTCCAACCCTTAGTATCTTTAGTTTTTAATTTACTTCTTTAATTTGTTAGTTAATTAGTTAGACATAAGAATCTTAATCTTTATAACTTAGGAATTTATTCGAATTTGTCTTCTTAGTGATATTGAACAGTTATAGCGAAACCTTAGTTCTCTTTGAGATTCGATTCCGGTCTTTTTAGACCGGATTATATTTGCAGCAACCGCTTATCCTTTTTAGGACTAGATTTGGGCGTAATCAGGTAGCAATAACTGATTTGTTTCATTTATTTCTTTTTTCATTTATCTGGTTGAAAATGATAGAACACTAAAAACACAACAGCGGATTATTTCATTCAATCAATTTCAAGGGCCATACATATAATGTTTCTATTTGCAATTATATGTGAGAATAAAGCCAAGTTTTTGTTTTCTAGCGAGTAGCAACCTATTATTGTTTACACGCAGAGATATTCCAAAGATTGTGTTTCATGCATGAAATGCTAGTTGCATATCATTACAAATTTTTAGTACGTAGTATCTGTAGGAAAAAAAAAGATTATTACAGATGTCGTAGAGGACGAATATCTATCACTACTGTCTTTTCAAATTGAAATTTAGGCGCTACATATATGATCCATTTCATCTATCCCTAGCTCCTTAGTTGTAAATTCATTATTATTATTTATCAGTCTAATGTATAATAAATCCTTATTTTTGTCTTTATCACTCCTTCGACCTTAATAAATCCACACTTACTGTGTGAGGCGCTCTTATCGATATCCTTAAATAGTATTTCTTTCGTTCACTTGTACTTATTTGCTGTTAAAAATATATTTTATCCTTATCATTGATTATTCATTTCTCAAACCATTTTCCAGGACTTTTTAAAATATTATCATTATGAATATTATGGTAAAATATATATTATAAGGGGAATGCAAAGTCCATTATGGACAAGTAAAAGTGAATGGGGGAGTACTAACCAAATGCTTGTTAAGACCGTTATCTTAATAGACAATACCTCCAAGCAACAACAACAGAAACAACAACAACAAAAAAAAAGCCGGTGAGAATTCCACAAATGAGGTCTGGGGAGGGTAGGATGTACACAGACCTTACCCTTACTTTTATGAAGGTAGAGAGTAGGGGTGTACAAAATCGAACCAAAACCGAAAATGGAACCGTAAAAATGGCTTAATGGCTTATTGGTAACGGGTTTCGGTTTGACGAATGGGGAACGAATTGAAATTTTATTATTAATGGCTTATCAGTATGGGGCAGATTATTCAATTTTCTTATCGGATAAACTGTTAACCCGTTAAGTGTATATATATATATATATATATATATATATATATATATATATATATATATAT
>MCJB01050884.1:3718-31554 GCA_002018475.1 Nicotiana obtusifolia | reverse complement strand
TTGGTCGCTATTTGAGAAATACAGAAAATTAAAAATACCAAATAAGCGACCAACTTTGGTCGCTATTTGAGAAATACAGAAAATTAAAAATACCAAACAAGCGACCAAAGTTGGTCGCTTAAGAGCAGATTTTAATTTTTTGTATTTTGTACTGGGCGACCAACTTTGGTCGCTATTTGGCGACCAAGATTGGTCGCTATTGGAAAGGGACCAACTAAATGGTGACCAGACCATTGTGGTCGCTTTTTGGTCGCTTTTAGGTATATAGGGACCAACTTTGGTCGCTTTTTCCGGTCGCTTTTTACCTGATTTTTAGTAGTGATGGTTATGGAAAAAAAATGGAGGTGGTGGATGTGATGGTAGGTAAAAATAAAATGGTAGAAGTTAAATTTTTTTTTTTTTTGGAGGTGGTAAAGAGATAGTGTTTGGAAGCAAGTATGTTTATGGTGATTTTTGGGGTTGTTGATAATGGAGGCGAGAGAAAGAATAAAGAAAGAAAGGAGAAGAATGGAAAATAATGAAATTTTTTTTAATTTTAGTGTCAAAAACATTGAGGCGCGTGTACTCCACCACACAACATAGATGTGGTTGGTGATATTTCAAGGGTAAATCTATTCTATTTTAAAATAGTTCATGGGGGTAATAGAACCCCCGAAAAATTTAAGTGTGCAGTTGTAAATCCAGGAGCCCTCTGGAGCTAGAGTTGGGGCTGCTTGACGCTCTTCTCCTTTCGAGTGAATTGAATTTATAGATAAGGGGAGTACTTAATCTTTTTCGTGCAGAAAAAGATGGTTCTTGAGATTCCGACGACCACCATTTTATGAAATTGTAAAATTAGGGAAAAAGAAAAAATGAATAACACCACCTTAAAAGAAATCAAATTTTTGTCGTAATTTCATTTCATTCTAAGTATTTATTCTTATAAAATCAAAAAATAATATTTCTAAACTTGTTATATCCCCAACTAAGTGGAGCGTTGAATTGTTAAATAAGGATCAAAATTTATCTCTGCCATTATGCAGTCTATGGCCAAAATAAAAAGAAAGAGAATTAAAAAAACGAAATAAATGAAAACGATAAGAGAATAATAAGAAATATGAAAAAGGAAAGAAATAGAAGAAAGAATAAAAAAAGAACTAAATATACATGTGGCAGTGCGTGTACTTCATAGCTTGACAAGAGTTTGATTGTTTAGCTTTGAGTGGTATTTATTTCGTATGAAAAAAGTTCAGGGGATAATAATATCCTCGCAAATATAAGGTGTGTTGTTGAAAATCCGACTATAGGTCAGGGGTACTTATGCATTTTTTCATAACTTGAACGAACATGTAGTTTAAAAAAACTTTTAAAATTTGTGGTTTAAAATATGATATCGTGGTGATGTGGCTATAAAATTCTGAAACTTATAGTTTGACCAATACCATAATATTTGTGTGATTTATAAAAGTTACTCACTAAAGATAAAATAAAAAGTGTAAAGTTACTTGCTCCGAATTTAATAATATCATTCTTTTAAAACTAACTAAAAAAAAATGTGTGCAACATATACGAAAACAAAAAGAGTGCTTCTCAATACTACCTTAGATTAGTGTCACGTGTTCATTCATGCTTATTTCCTTAAGATTGACATTCTTTTCCTCGTTATATAAGAAAATCAGAGAACTGAAAAGAAAAAGAGAATTTAGTGGGAATCGAAGTCACACCTGTTATTTATTCTTAAACTTTGTCCTTATTAGTAATTTCAAGAAGTCAAAAAGAAATAAAAGGTAGATCTGGCAGGAGTTCGGATTGAACCCCCTAAATTTTTGTCAAGAAAGTTTTGTAGTGTGCAATCGAGGTGTTAAATGGATGGACTGGACTAAATTTGAGAAACTAAAACTAGATAGAGTCTATAAATGGATAGTCACAAACCCATCCAAAGATTACTTAGGCTAAAATGAATTTGGTCAAAATAAGTTAAATAATGAGTCATAGGCCAACTTGTCTCACTCTAATCAAGTTTTAATTTCTTTGTGTATTTTCTTTAAATTTATTTAATTGCCATATAAAACTAACATATTTTTTTATGGTTATATCTAACATATCAAATCAAGGAAATATTTTTTTAAGAGAATATCTAATAAGTTTTAGCATATCAAAGCAAAAATTATTTTTGGCCAGCGGCTGAAATTATTTACCTCCGATTGCTGCAAAAGTATGAAATTTTGTATATATATATATACATATTTTTCAGACTATTATTTTGAAAGCGGTATGCAATGTCATTTTCCTATTTTCTTATGAGTCAACTCTCGGTTACATATTAGCCCACACCAACCCAATTTTTAGGTGGGTTGTATACTATGCTCAACTGAGCGTGTGATCAATCGGAAAGGGGAGAAATTAAAAAATAGTCAGATTTATAATTGGTAATTGAAAAATGGTCAAAATTTCAAAAATAATCGAACTTTAGCCATTTTTTTCATGTAAAGATAAAATCCGAACAAAAACACCCTTAAAAATCCAGAATATTCCAGCATAATATGTTGGAGTTCGATTTTATTTTACATATGAGCTTCCAGCATAGTGTGCTGGAGTTCCAACATAATATGCCGGAAGTTTATATGTAGGAGTTCCATAATCCAGCATATTATGCTGGAACTTTCTGTGTGCTGGAGTTCCAATATAATATGCTGAAAAGGTCCATAATCCCGCTTATTATGCTAAAACTTTTCATTTTTCAGCAAAACAATGGCTATTTTTTAATGACTTTATAAATACTGGCTATTTTTTCGACTACCAGTCCGAAAGTTAACTTGCCCGTGCTATTTTTACATTAGAAAGCGACTCATTTTTATTCTCGTGAGGATTGGATATAGATGGAAAATCTATCGACTGGTCATATTTTTATAGGCTAATTTTACCATTCGTGCGGGAACTTTAACGAATGTTGTCAAGAAAATTTTATTTAATTGAATTAATGTTGCTGATAAGGAAAAATTTGCTTGAAAGATTTTCTTGACAAAAAAACGAAAGGTTCCTGTATACATATTTGCTTGACAAATTGCAGGTTCGTAAATAAATCTTTAAACTTTGGAAATCAGAGGGACATATAATCTATGATAGTGTTGAGAAATTAATCAGGGAGGAAGTCCTAATGGAAAAAAAAAAAAAAGAATCTCAACACGTTTGTGTCGGTCTTTCCCGGAAATAAAAACAAACAAGAAACTATGTGGAGGACATTTATACTTGGTATTTGGTAACATGAAAATCGGGTGGAACAAGTCAAATTACGTAGGTAAAAACAATTTAAATTTATTACTAATGTAAACTAGGCCTTATCTAAGGATGAATAATAACTGAATTGCCCACTGTAGCTTTTATATAGGAGAGTGTGGTGGCAATGATAACTACTTGATCCGAAACTGTAGAAAGTTACTCTCTTATCTGCCTCTCTCTATTCCTTGTTTTCTCATTTGTATTCTCTCTTTGATTCACCCTTTCCAGAGCAAGGTACTTTTCCCATTCCCATCTTTTGTATGCACTTCAATTTTCTTTGTTTGTCACGTACTAACCTATGCCAACACCATCTCCGGATTATATATCTTATAGCGTATAGCTTATAATTGAGCATCTTTTGTTGATTTTACTCCTGTATATTAATATTATGGATCTCAGTTGTAATATTATTGCATCTTTTCCTAATTCGCTTTTGCTAGGTTTAGTTTGGAAAACAATGTGCTTGTTTGAATTCTTTTTGTAGAAGAATTGGCTTTGAAAACAGAAAAAGTATTAGTAGTAGATTAAGGCTGAATAAATAACTCTTTTGATCAGCCTCATAATTAACTACTGTCATCATCTTGTGGTCAACAGTTTACACTTTATTTATAATTTTTATATGAATATTAGACAAAAATACAATCAAGAAAATGGATGAGCGATGAGCTTAAGGGAGAGAGCACAGATAGTTAATGATCTATTGCTACCGCAAGGGGTGCAAATTTGCAATATCCATTTTTTTTTAAAAATAACTTTTTAATTATTACCTTGCTATTCTTTCCATTATTCTAAATGAATCACCTCAGTATATAAAATGGGATGAATGACGTGTTTCTTTTCTCTAACCGACTAATTACAATATATTCTGCGAATGGTGGTGCAGAGTTTTGATAATTCGCAAAATGGGAGGAAGAGTTCAACACATCCAGCTGGGAGGTCCAATGTTGATTAAGGAAATTGTGATAGGTTTAGTGTGTGGATGTGCAGCAGGTGGTGCTTTTAAGATGTGGCATTGGGATATGCAGAAAAGGGCTAAGACTTTCTATGAGCAACTTGACAGAGGTGAGGCCACTGTTGTTGCTGAAGAGTATTAACCCCTCAGCCCTCTGCCATGTCGAAAACCAGTCAACTCGGTCATGATTTTCCCTTCTCTTGAAGAGGAATATTCCGAGATATGAATAATCAGTGACACTGCGTTTAAATATTTCTTTTTGTTTTCTTTGTTGAATTACATGAATGACATTATTTAGCTCGTGTGTCGATGTTTGGTTGTGGAACTGACTTTGTATGCATTGAAGGAGAAATAGTAAGATCCACATATGACATGTCTATTGTCTTTCTTTCCCTTTTCACTCAAAGGGCGCTCTTTCATGAATGCACACAATTCTTGCTTTCATTTACCCGCTCCTTACCTAGGAGCGCATCTTGTTTTTGTAGATAAGTTGGTTTGATTACTCCTGGGCCGATGATCGATGGATAAATGAGTTGAAAGAATGGATAATCTTTTTATTTTAGTTTTGATTGATTGTATATATTACGATGCCTTAATATGTTTACTGTTCTCATCCTTTGAGATTAAAATGTGAAAACGAGTGCATTGTGACCTGCATGTGCATTTTCATTCTAGAGGGTTCAAATATCAGAAGAAGATTCTAAGAGAACCTTCGGGGCTGGTAGTTTTTCTCCTTAGTTTTAATTTTAGGTGTCGTATGTTGTGCGTGTGGAAAGCAAAATATAACTCTTGCTTAATTTTAGGTGTCATAGTCTTCTCCTCCCTTTACTTTCCATATTTTCTGCCACCATATTTATACGTTAAATTGAACTATCAAACCAGCTGATATTCGATACAAATATGTGTCTACAACTACAACAATAAGTGTTACAAGTGATTCTTTTACCTTCATCATGATTTCATTATCCAAAATTTGATTGCTCGATTATGTACCAAACTTACATTTTTGAATAGAAGTAGAGAAGCAAAAATCTTGAAAGCTAATTAACTTTTAAACCTGCGAGTCTAGTGGTAGATAATAAGCTGTGTTTACCCTAGGCTACGGATAACAATTAAATTTGTACGTGGTTTTAAGGATACGTGTATTTATTTGATACAACTAAAGAACGAACGAGAATAGAGACTAAATTCAGTGAATAAGGAAGGAAGCAAACCACAAGTATTGAGTAGCCTTACTGTGATAGACCCCTCTAAAATAAGATATGAAGCAAATAGATTGAAAAAGTAAGTAGAATAGACTATAGCTTTGTGTATATTGATCGTGTATTCTATCTGTCCCATTTACAATAATGCTGCCTGTTTATATAGGGAGGGAAAAGAATCCTATACAAGGTAAAAAACCTATCACGGGATTTTCGGTCCTTCAGTCACGCAAATCTGATAATTTTGCCAAAGGGTGTTTTACCCTAATCGGCCTCGACGATTTCGTCTCGAATGCCTTGGCTTCGAGCTTCGTTCCGGTGGAATCCGGTCTTGGACTTCTCCTTTCGATGTCCCGATCTCGGCCTACCGAGTAGCGACTCCAATCGACGCTGATCGTCGAATCCCAAAACCGACATCCCTTATGCAAGTGACCGAATTCGACCCCATACAGATAGTCCCCTCGTTTTTTGGAGAATAATGATAAAAAATGATATGAGCCCGCCGCTTTCGAGATTAGGTCAACTGGAGACATACATATGGCGCGCGACACGCAATTCTGAGTGTCATGTCAAAAGACGCAAAACGTCATATCGATAAATGACGGCAGCATGATGACGCACGTGGTAAGTATCAAAAATGTCTTTTCATAGACCAACTGAAGATAAAACCTGTCACACCTACAAGCGCTAATTAATGCTTCCTTACTTTGGGACTCGAACCGCCACCTTTAAGAGGGTATAAGTAGCCCCCTTGTTATTCAGTTTCAGAGTTTGCGTGGTTTGAGCACCATATTCTTCAAGTTTTCTAAGTTTAGTCTCAAGTGATTTCCCCCTTTATTTTTGCCTCACGCTTGCGTTTACTTGCTTCTCTAACTCTTTATTTCCAATGGCAAAGACATCCAAGACTGTTCCTCAGAAACAAAACCCTTCTTCCTCTCAACCCGCTGAAGAAACTGAGCCTGTCGTTGTTGAGGGGACTTTGATCGAGCCCTCACTAAAAGCGTTCGTACCAGTTGGATGCTCAACTGGTTCCGACTTTAAGGTAGAGAAGGCTTCTTCTGCACCGGCCCGGGGTGAGGCGGTCACTAGATACATTTGTTCGATTACGAACAAAAACATCGAGAGGGTGAAGCAGGATTGCAACTGGATTGGTAAGGACGTGGTAGTTCCTTCACAAGAAGAGGCAATCACCACCCACGTGGAGGGCTACCTGAGTGTTTACACTTACCCCTTCACGTTGGCCCCTTTGGATCCCATCATCGTCGAATTTGCAAAAGGTGCGATGCAACGCTGGGTCAGATTCATCCCTCTGTTTGGAGGATAGTCATTCTCTTCCGTTTTTTTGTGAGTAAGATCGAAGGGCACCCCTTCACCCTCGATCATCTCCTGCGACTATACAGTCCCCGAATCTTCCGAGGGGGACTAATAAAACTCGCTCGCCGGGCTAGCAAAGCTCCCTTTTCGAGCATCAATGAGGATAAGGACCGAGGTTGGATGAGCCGATTTGTTCGAATAAAGACATCGGACCTGATTCCTGCCGAAAACATGCCGTTCCTGGAAAGTGGAACATGAGCCGCAAGTGCTATCTTCCTATTTCAATTTATTCGGTGTCTTCCCTTTGTTATCTTACTAACATATCTCGTATGGTGTAGCTGTTTCTCGAATGCCGGCCGCGATTCAACATTTGAAAGAATGGGTCGAGAAGGTGGTATCTCAAAGGACCTATTCAGAGCATGCCTGGCGCGAGATATCGAAGGGCCGATGGGAGGCCAAAAATCATGGTGAGAACCTCGGTGAGATCGGTAATATTTTTATTCCACATCTTATGTTATCGATGATGCTGCTGCTCTATAACTTGCTTCATTCCTTCCTTTGCAGATCTATTGAAGGACGTTGAATTGAGACCAGCGTCCCCTGGTAGAGAGGTTCCCTGCCCTCCCCCTGCCTCGGAGTAGGAAGGGGAGAAAAAGAGGAAGGAAGTCCCCGGTTCTTCTGGGCCCGAAAAGAAGAAATCGAAGAAAAGTATAGCTCATAGGCTCAGAATTTCGGACATAGCTTATCGATTGGACGATGAGTCCGAGGAAGACAAAGGTCTCGAGATTTTGAGCAGCGAGCCATCTGGGGCAGTCCCCGAGCCGAGGGTCGATGAAACTCATATTCATCGAGTAGAGGACCTCGATGCGGGGGCGAGAACCGGGGCTTCCGCCAATGCAGGGGAGGGGACGCTGGGAATCTCGAGCCCCCCAGAAGCAATGGACTCCCCTTCTTTATCGGAGTCAACTCTTAATGAAGCCCGAGCTGCAAAAGCACATTCACCGAGCAAAGGCCATGTACCGGAAGGATCTTTTCAAGATTTCTTCGACGGTGTGCCATCGGCAGATACCTTTGGGCTCGAAGTGCCAAGGAAGAGTCCCTCCACCGAGACGAGCAAGGCGTCTTTCGGTCCAAAGCTGGTCGATAGATTTCCTGCTCCGAGTTTTAACCCTGATCGAAAAAGAATAATAAAGTTTGCCATTCCCGAAGATGCTAGGGCCCTTTCTGCGCCTGTGGGGGTGGCTAGTTATCTTCGGTGCTTGCTGACCGAAGAAGATCAGGCCGCAATGGACGAGGTGGATGAGGCCTTCTTGTTCAATGAGGCTCAACAAGCATCAAATAAGGTAAAACTTCCTATAAGCCTTGTCCGGTGTTTGCCATTTTATATTTTAATTTTGACTAACTGCATTATTTTCTTTTGTACTCGTAGGCCTCGGTGCTTCATCATGAGGCTTTTCTTCGACTAAGGGAAGAAAAGGCACGTCGTAAGCGGCTTGAAGGGGAGATGTCGACCCTTCAGGCCGAACTAGACTTTGTGCGCAAGGAAAATACTGGTATACTCGACCAGATGGGGCAGCAACTTGGCCGAATAAACCAATTCCAATCCGCGTTGAGTGAGGCCAAAGAAAAGAAAAACGAATAGAGAACCAAGACCGATATGCTGACCTCGGAAAAGGAAACCCTCCGAGCTCAAATGGTTTCTTTGGAAGAACAAGTTTCGGAGGCACAAGGGAAAATCGGGACTCTGGCTAAGAGTACCGATACGCTTCAATCCCAGGTCGAGACGCTAACTTTGGATCGCGATATTTTGGTCAACGAGCTATAATTAGCAAAACCAGAGGTTGCTATATCCAAGGCCGAAGCCGATGAGTTGATAGCCCAATACAGGGCCGATGCCGAGGCTGCTCAGGAACAGTCGAAGATTCTGGTCGAATAAACCAAATGCCAAACCCGCCTTTCCGTTCTCGAAGAGTTACAAGCTCGGGGCTTCGATCTATCTACTGAGGTCGATGATGCAAAAAGGATTGAAGCCGAAGCCAGAAAGCGGGCCTTCCCAAAAGAAGAGGAGGAAGACTCCGAAAATTCTAAATAAAGATATCTGTTGTATAATATGCCTTTTTAGAATCCCCATTTCTGTAACATACTTTTGCTCGTATATATGAAAGATCTTATTTTATTTTCCTTTCTTGTTTGGTCTATTTTGATTCTTTTTCCTTAAAATCAATAATTTAACTTTTAGAATTTTCTGCCCTTCAGGCTTAGTTAAGACTTAGCCAATTTCAAGATATGCCTCGGCAGATTTTCCCTTTCCTAGGCCGATTTGGTAAGGCCTAAGCTTCGAAAGGGATCTGAGTTTTGCCTTAATAGGTCTTATTTCCCTTCGAGTTTCATTAGCTCGATGCGGCCTTGGCCTATTAAGAAATCGGGGTTCTGTCTTAGCAGGTCTTGTTCCCTTTTGAGTTTTATTGACTCGATTCGGCCTTAGCCTTTTTAAAAAAAATTGGGGTTCTGCCTTAGCAGGTCTTAGACCCCTTCGAACTTTGTTAACTCGGTACGGCCTTAGCCTTTGAGAAATTGGGGTTTGCCTTAATAGATCTTAGTCCCCCTAGAGTTTAACTTGATTCGGCCTTAGCCTTTTTGCCTTAGTAGGTCTTATCCCACCTTTAGTTTTCAAGACAAGCTTTGAGTAATGTTAGTTTTCGATCGTACAAAAAATTGAAATGGCCCTTGGGCTTGGAGACAAGATATCGGTGCCAAAGAGCTTTTATTAGCATTCAAGTGCTTGTACAATCTGCTTAGGGGGTAGATCAATCTATTTGGGCACGGTACTTTTGACCGTTTGACCCTTACATTGATTCTTAATGATCTATGAAAAGTTCCCTCGAGCTAAGCAATGAATTGAAATAGAAAAGCAGTCTTCTGATATTCAAGGTCGATCGAAGTTGTGCACCGAATATTATTGCCTTCGATATGCGATCGATCTAAGTTAGCACGATTCCTGGTTGCCTCATTAAAAACCTTGCCATAAAACCCAATTTGGAACAAAACCGGTCGAAGGGAAAAAGAGTGCAACGTGTGCTTTCAGTCCTAATGTCTTGTGCTTCCTGGCTCGATGTTACTTCATTCAATACCTGCAGATGTTAGTAACATAAACGAAGAATGAAATTTCATACCTCAACAATAGTACCATTTCAAATGGCTTATGTTCCAATTGTTCGGCAGCTGTTTGCCATCCATGGTTCCAAGCTTGTAAGATCCCTTTCCAGTGACCTTTAAGATGGTGTAGGGCCCTTCCCAGTTCGGTCCTAACTTCCCTTCGTTCGGGTCTCGAGTATTGAGTGTGATCCTTCTGAGCACTAGGTCTCCGATGTTGAAATGTCGAAGATGGGCTCTCCGGTTGTAGTATCTTTCGATCTTTTGCTTTTGGGCGGCTATCTGAACAAGGGCTGCTTCCCTTCTTTCATCCAGTAATTCCAAATTGGTGTTCATAGCTTTGCAATTCGATTCTTCTGTTGTGTATCGGAATCTGATACTCGGTTCAGCTACTTCGGCTGGTATCAATGCTTCAGCACCGTACACTAGAGAGAATGGAGTGGCCCCGGTGCTGGTTTTCTTGGTTGTGCGATATGCCCATAAAACTTCAGGCAATATTTCTTACCATTTTCCCTTTGCGTCAGTTAACCTTTTGTTCAGGTTTCGAATTATGGTTTTGTTGGTCGATTTAGCTTCGCCGTTGCCGCTGGGATGATAGGGCGTCGATAGAATCCTTTTGATTTTGTTGTCTTCGAAGAACTTTGTCACTTTGCTCCCGATAAACTGCTTGCCATTATCGCACACGATCTCCGATGGCATCCCAAATCGGCATACGATGTGATCCCAGATGAAGTCGATTACCTCCTTTTCCCTAACTTTCTCGTATGTCTGTGCCTCAACCCATTTGGAGAAATAGTCAGTCATAAAAAGAATGAACTGCGCCTTACCTGGTGTGTAGGGGAGAGGGCCGACGATGTCCATCTCCCATTTCATGAATGGCCATGGCGACAAGACCGAATGCAGCGTCTCCCCGGGTTGATGGATCATTGGTGCGTGTCTTTGGCACTCGTTACACTTGCGAACGAACTCCTTTGCATCTTTTTCCATACTGATCCAATAATAGCCAGCTCGAATTATTTTTCGGACCAAGGATTCGATGCCGGAATGATTCCCGCATGTGCCTTTGTGTATTTCCCTTAAGATATATTTGGTGTCACCTGGTCCCAGACATATTGGGAGGGGGCCACCGAATGTCCTCCTAAATAGGGTACCATCATCGGATAGACAGAACCGGGCCGCTTTTGTGCGCAATGCTCTCGATTCTTTGGGATCCGAAGGGAGCTTACCCGAGCTAAGATACTCTATATACTTGTTCCTCCAATCCCAGGTCAAACTCGTTGAATTGATTTCGGCATGGCCTTCCTCCACCACCGACCTCAAAAGTTGTACGACCTTCTCAGATTCGATCTCCTCGTCTTCGACCGACGATCCCAGATTGGCGAGGGCATCGGCTTCACTGTTTTGTTCTCGAGGTATGTGCTTCAAGGTCCATTCTTTAAACCTGTGCAGTGTGACTTGATGCTTGTCCAAATACCTCTGCATTCACCCTTCTCTGACTTCGAAAGTCCTGTTCACTTGATTGACTACGAGGAGGGAATCACATTTGGCTTCGATTATCTCTGCTCCCAGGCTTTTGGCCAGTTCTAAACCTGCAATCATAGCTTCATACTCCGCTTTGTTGTTAGTTAATTTTACATTCTTAATAGACTGTCGAATTGTATTCCCAGTTGGGGTCTTTAGTACGATACCAAGCCCCGATCCTTTCGAGGCGCCATCGGTGAACAGAGTCCACACTCTCGAAGGAGTCCCCGTTTCAGTCCTCAATTCTCTCTCGACCTCGGGTATTAGTGACGGCGCAAAATCGGCGACGAAATCCACCAATACTTGAGATTTGATCGAGGTTCGGAGCTGATATTCGATATCGTACCCGCTTATTTCGATGGCCCACTTGGCCAATCGGCCGGATAGCTCGGGCTTGTGCATTATATTTCTCAAGGGATAAGTCATTACTACACATATGGGATGAGTAGGGTTTTAGTTTCCTGGAGGCACTCAAAAAAGCGAGTGCTAATTTTTCTAAATGCGGGTATCTAGTTTCGGCCTCACCTAAGGTTCTACTGACGTAATAAATAGAGAACTGCGTACCTTGTTCTTCTCGGACTAGGGCCTCACTTATCGCTACTTCCGAGACGGAAAGGTAGAGGTATAGTCGCTCACCTGTTTTGGTGTATGCAGCAAAGGTGGGCTAGAGAGGTACCTCTTAAGTTCTTTTAACCCGCGCTGACATTCCGGACTCCACGAGAAATAGTTCTTCTTTTTCAGCAAGTTGAAGAATCGGTGACTCCTGTCGGATGATCTCGAGATGAATCGGCCTAGAGCGGCTATCTGGCCTGTCAGCTTTTGTACAGCTTTTACACTGTCTATAATTGTAATGTCTTCGATGGCTTTGATCTTTTCGGGGTTAATTTCTATTCCTCGATTCGAGACCATGAAATCGAGGAATTTTCCCGAGCCCACTCCAAATGGGCACTTCTCCGGGTTCAACTTCATGTTGTACTATTTCAATACATCGAACGTCTCCTGCAAATGGCTCAAATGGTCCTCTGCTCGTAGGGACTTAACTAACATATCATCAATGTAAACTTCCATTATTTTTCCTAGTTGTTCTTCGAACATTTTGTTTACTAGGCGTTGATAAGTAGCCCCCGCATTTGGCATCACGTAATAACAGTATGTACCATACTTAGTGATGAAGGATGTCTTTTCTTGATCATCCTTGTCCATTCGTATTTGGTTATAGCCAGAGTAGGCATCGAGAAAGCTAAGGGTCTCGTGGCCAGCGGTGGCATCGATCATGCGATCGATATTAGGTAAGGGAAAAGAATCTTTAGGGCATGCCTTGTTTAAATCTTTATAATCTATGCACATTCTTAACTAATTTCCCTTTTTAGGAACTACAACTATGTTTGCTTACCATTCTGGGTATTTAACTTCCCGAACGGACCCTATATTTAAAAGCTTAGTTACCTCATCCTTGATGAACGCTTGTTTGACTTCGGATTGAGGCCTCCTCTTTTGCTTGACCGGCCAGAATTCTGGATCGATGCTCAGTTTGTGAGCCGTGATCTCCGGTGGTAACCCTTTCGATCCGGCAAGTCTCCTCGGAGTGAAATTTGCTCGAGTTCCTCGACCGTTAATTTAGTTGCATCGGATTCGTCGGGATCGACGAATGACTGGGGAACCCCGTAGTCGTCATCTTCGAGAAGCTCCTGCTCACCTTCGTTTGTTGAAGGCGATGCCTGTGATTGCTATTTGGTTCTTTGGGAAGGAGCTGTTGGTTTCAGTACTGCTTCTTCTACTGCGAACATCTCTTTCGCAGCATGTTGTTCTCCGTAAAAAGTTACGATCCCATCAGTCGATGGAAATTTCAACACTTGGTACAGTGTTGAGGGTACTGCTCTAATATCATGAATCCACGGTCTCCAGAGCAGGGCGTTGTACCTCATATCTCCTTCAATTACGCAGAATTTCGTTTCCCGAACGGTACCGGCAGTGTTCACCGGTAATGTTATTTCCCCTTTGGTCGTTTCGCACGCCATGTTGAAACCATTGAGAATCTGCACTTCAGGGATAATCCGATCTGTCAACCCGAGCTGCTCGATAACCCATGATCGGATTATGTTGGCCGAACTACCAAGATCGACCAATACACGCTTTACCTTCGTTTTGTGTACAAGCACCAATATTACTAAGGCGTCGTTGTGGGGTTGCATGATTCCTTCTGCATCCTCCTCGCTGAAGTGCAAGGATCCCTCCGTCGCATAATCCCGAATGCGCTTTTCTCGGGTGATGGATATTTTAGTGCATTTTAATATCGGACCTTGGGGCGTATTGTCACGACCCAAGCCGGAGAGCCGCGACTGGCACCGAACCCTACTCAACGGGCGCCGGCGTACCCTTCATCTAACTTTCCTTATTATCTGTAAGGCTTGTCATACACATACAATCTCGAACAAAATCATAATGAATTGAAATACCGTACCATGGTATGAACATACTTATATACATAATATGACCAACAAGGCTGCAATGCAAAACCATACAACAAAATACATACGTTTGCCGACAAGGCAATTCAACTGTACATAAGTCAACCCATTGTCTATTGTCTGTACATAACCCAACACTTGTCTATGAGCCTCTACAAGAACATACATAATGCAACCTATGTCGGAACAGGGCCCCGACATGCCCATAATGCCTATAACAAAATACATACCAAGACTACGGCAAGTCGGAAGGATGAATCTTGCCAATATCCGCCGAACTGGATAGCCTACTGTGGTGGGGGAGCCTCGTTTATCTGTCTGCCCGGACCTGCAGCACGACATGCAACGTCCACAAATAAAAGGACGTCAGTACGGATAATGTACTGAGTATTTAAGACAGGAAACATAACATAAGAACAGTAATATGCGTCATGATGAGAAACATACAACCTGTACTATCTGAATGCCTCCGAGGGTGACTAATCATGACATGCCTGATGTGCACATGCATATACATATACATATATCCTTATTTAATTCATCATATACATACGCCTCTGTGGGCCTTATCATCATCATATACATACGCCTCTGTGGGCTTCATCATCATCATATCATACCCGGCCGTAATAGGCTCGGTAAAGACGTACCCGGCCGTCATAAGGCTCGGTAGGATAGAACACATACATACATATAATTGCACAATAGGTGCCATACCCGGTCGACTATAGTGCAGCTCGGTAGAGTAAAACATATACAATACATGCTGGACTCATATGAATCATACTTTCATAGTGACGTAGGGTCGAAGAAATAACAACACATCAATCTCCCATAAGAGGGGAAACAATATAAGCACTCCTAGCTTCTAAGAATAGAGTATTCTTTGGGGCTCATTGGTAGCATTGTATACAATTAGAGTCGTGCAAACGAAAGAAAGGGACGGTCTTACATACCTGGTATTTTCTGCGCTAATTTCAAGCTACGCACTGTCACAATTTCCTTAGTCTACAATGAGAGGAACGATTCTATCATTATTCTCTAAACGTCATAGTTATAATCTACCTCAATCCTAAATTTATATGGTGTTTCCCCACACCCATCTTCTTCTAAACCTCCACAATAACAGTAGTAGGACATGCAACCCAAAACAACCACAACCTAGTCCATTATCATTGATTAACTTAAACTAGGGCTCCCATTATGCATAAAACGAGTTTCCAAGGATTCCTAGGAGAAAAAATGCATGAAAGATAGTAGTAACTTACCTTGCATGTGGAATATCCCAGCCCTTTTTCCTTGGTTCTTCAGCCTCTAGGTTTCATTCTCCATTGGGGCTTGAAAAAGAGGAAAATCAGCTAGGGCTTTTCCTTAATCCTTCAATTTCTAGATTCTTTCCCCAATTTGGAACTTGGAAGAAGGAGAAATTGGTTTAAGTTTATGTGGGACTTTGAGAAGGGGTCGCTGGTGGTCCTTCCACTGGGTTTGAGTTTCAGAAAATGAAGAAACAACTGGTTTGGGCCCCTTTTATAGGTCAGTCAATAAGTGACACACGTGTCTGACGTCTGTCAAATCTGCGATCGCATTCTCGTCGCAAAAACGACATGCGGTTCGCATTTTGGTCGCAAATCTCAGCCCAGAAATATGTCACATTATGCGATGGAGGATGTCATTTTTGCGGTCCGCATTTTCATTATACGGTCGCATACTGACCATATCCCTGACACAAATTTCTGCATAGAAATCTGTCTCAGTTTGCGATTTCAGTGCGAGGAATGCGGCTCGCATGTGGGTTTTGCGACTGCATTCCCAGCTTGGCGAAGCCTTTTGCTCATTTCTTGACTTTTTGAACTATTTTCCGAGTTCTTAAGCTATATACATATAGACTATCTTACAACATAGTCTAACGTACGAAATTGCGGGTTGTAACACTCTCCCCCCCCTCCCCCAGGAACATTCGTCCTCAAATGTAAAGGCTTATGGGGATTTTACTCAACATATGGTTTTACAAGAGTATGCAAACTTATGGACATGTACATTATCAGCATGTTATCATTTTGCACTAAGAAAGAGTATTCTCAAGTTATTGTTTACCTCGTAAGGACGTTTCTCCTTTTAATGTGTTCTGTGTTCCCTCGGCATCCTCATTAACTCCATGCTGGAACAGGTACGGGTATTTAGACTTCATCTCCTCTTCTGCTTCCCATGTCATTTTTTCCGTATGCTTGTTTCTCTACAACACCTTAACGGAAGCTACATCCTTTGTTCTTAGCTTGCGGACTTGTTGGTCTAGTATAGCCACTGGTACCTCTTCATATGATAGGTCCTCGGTAACCTGCACATCTTTGATGGGGACGACCCGGGAGGGATCTCCGATACATTTCCTTAACATAGATACATGGAATACCGGATGGACAAATTCTAATTCGAATGGCAATTCTAACTCATAAGCCACACGTCCAACTCGTTGAAGGATCTTATACGGACCGGTATACCTTGGACTCAGCTTACCTCTCTTCCCGAAGCGCATGACACCCTTTATTGGTGAGATTCTCAAGAATACCCAATCACCAACCTCAAACTCCAAATCACGACGTCGGGTATCAGAATAGGACTTTTGCCTGCTTTGTGCTTTTTTTAATCGTTCCTGTATTAATACTGGAGTGGTAGCTATTATTGTAGGCAAATTTCATGAGTGGAAGATGGTCATCCCAACTTCCCTTAAAATCTAGAACACATGCCCGCAGCATATCTTCCAGTGTCTGAATAGTGCTTTCAGCTTGTCCGTCAGTCTGCGGATGAAAAGCTGTGCTGAGATTCACCTGTGTGCCTAAACCTTTCTGAAAAGACCTCCAAAAGTTAGCTGTGAATTGAGCTCCTCGGTCTGATATAATAGACACCGGCACACCATGAAGTTTAACAATCTCTTTGATATACAACTTTGCATAGTCTTCAGCTGTGTAAGTTGTCTTAACTGGTAGAAAATGGGCACATTTTGTGAGTCGGTCAACTATCACCCAGATGGATTCAAACTTATGACAAGAGCGAGGTAATTCAACAATGAAGTCCATGTTAATCACCTCCTATTTCCAGGTTGGAATCTCTATATTCTGAAGCAATCCACCAGGTTTCTGATGTTCTATCTTTACCCGTTGACAATTGGGACACTGGGCTATAAATTCTGCAATAGACTTCTTCATGCTATCCCACCAGTATTGCTCCTTGACATCATGATACATCTTTGTTGAACCGGGATGGATGGAATATCGGGATTGATGAATTTCCTTCATAGTCTTCTCTCGCAACCCTGCCACATTAGGCACACATAATCAGCCTTGGCACCATAGTGTTCCATCCCCTGCAATCTCAAAAGCTGAAATTTTTCCTTGTTGAATGCCCTCTCTCAAATCGTGCCAAGGTGGGATCTTCGTATTGCCATGCTTTTGCCTCAGCTACCAGAGATGATTCTGATGTATTATGCATGGTAACACCCCTGTCCTCAGAGTCTAACAATTTGATTCTCATATTGGCCAGCAGATGAAGCTCTTTATCAAGTCCCTTCTACCTGCTTCGACGTGTACTAAGCTTCCCATTGACTTACGACTGAGGGCGTTTGCCACAACATTGGCTTTACCCGGATGATACAATATCTCGACGTCGTAGTCTTTCAGCAATTCGAGCCAACGCCTCTGTCTCAGGTCCAACTCCTTCTGACTAAAGATATATTGCAAACTCTAGTGATCTGTGTAGATGTCAACATGGACGCCGTATAAGTAGTGCCGCCATATCTTTAAGGCATATACTACTGCGGCCAATTCCAAGTCATGTGTTGGATAATTCTTTTCATGCTTCTTCAGTTGCCTTGATGCGTAAGCAATCACCTTCCCATGTTGCATCAATATGCATCCCAAACCTATACCTGAAGCATCACAATATACCACATACCCTTCTGCTCCTTCTGGAAGAGTAAGCACCGGCGCGAAAATCAACCGATTCTTTAGCTCCTGGAAACTATGTTCACAAGAGTCAGACCATTGGAATTTGGTAGCTTTCTGTGTTAACTTGGTCAATGGTGCCGATATAGAGGAAAACCCTTCTACAAACCTCCTATAATATCCTGCCAGCCCTAGAAAGCTGCGGACTTCTGACGGTGTTGTGGGTCTTGGCCAACTCTTCACTGCGTCGATCTTTTGAGTGTCGACACTAATACCCTCATCAGATATTACATGGCCTAGGAATGCTACTGAGTTCAGCCAGAATTCACATTTGGAGAACTTCGCATATAGCTTGCGATCCCGAAGGGTCTGTAATACTATTCCGCAGGTTACCCATATGTTCTGTCTCTGAACGGGAATACACTAGAATGTCATCAATGAATAAAACTACGAACACATCAAGATAGGGCCTGAATACAGTATTCATGAGATCTATAAAAGCTGCCAGGGCATTCGTTAGCCCGAAGGACATTACTAGGAACTCAAAATGCCCATATCTTGTCCGGAAGGCTGTTTTTGGAATATCCTTCTCCTTGACTCTCAATTGAAAATACCCTGACCATATGTCAATCTTGGAAAACCACTTGGCTCCCTAGAGTTGGTCAAACAGGTTGTCAATCCTTGGAAGTGGATATTTGTTCTTTATAGTAACTTTATTCAACTGTCGATAATCAATACACATCCTTAACGACCCGTCTTTCTTTCGCACAAACAAGACTGGCGCACCCCAAGGTGAAGTGCTAGGCCTAATGAAGCCCTTATCCAGCAAGTCCTTCAACTGTACTTTCAACTCTCACAATTCTGCTGGGGCCATTCTGTATGGAGGAATAGAGATCGGGTGAGTATCAGGCAATACATCAATGCCGAACTCAATTTCCCTTTCAGGGGGAAGACCTGGGAGTTCATCTGGGAAAACATCCAGAAATTCTCTAACCACGGGGATTGATTGTAGAGTAGGTGACTTCGCCTCCACATTTATCACACGAACGAGATGATAGATGTAACCTTTTGAGATCATCTTCCTTGCCTTAAGATAGGAAATAAACCTACCTTTCGGCGTAGCAATGTTCCCCTTCCATTCAAGGATGGGTTCGCCAGGAAATTGAAACCTAACCATCTTTGTACGACAGTCAACATTTCCATAACATGAAGCCAACCAGTCCATTCCCATTATCACATCAAAATCTACCATTTCTAACTCAAACAAATCTACCGAGGTTTGACGACTACAAATCGTCACAGTGCAATCTCTATATACCCTCTAACAACCACAAAGTCTCCTATCGGAGTAGATATCGCAAATGGTTTGCTTACTGATTCAGGTTCGGCATTAAACTTATCAGCCACAAGGGGTGTAACATATGATAATGTGGATCGGGGATCAATCAATGCATATACATCATAAGAAAGCACTGATAATATACCTATAACGACATCCGGAGATGACTCAAGATCCTGTCGACCTGCTAGAGCATATATGCGATTTTGAATACCACTCGAACTCGGCACTGCACCTCTACCTCCACCACGACCTGCTGGCTGCTGAAAAACCCGTGCTGGAGGTCGAATGGATGAGGAAGTACCAGACATAGACCTAGTCGGCTGAGCTATACCACCATCTCTTCTACTAGGACAATCCCGCATCACATGGCCAGGCCATCCGCAAAAATAACATACATCAGAACCTCGACGGCACGGTCAAAAGTGGGTCTTGCCGCATTGATCACAACGAGGCATTGGGGACCTCGTCTGAATAGTATCCCTGTGATGTTGTGATGTTGTGATGCTGTGAGCCTGAGGCCCGCGAACTCTGACCTGGACCCGAATAGGTAAATCGTTCATATCGAGGTCTCTGAAACTGTGGAGGAGCATTAGTTACAGATGATGCCAAACTCCTCGAAAATTGGAGCCTGACACTACTTCTGAAGTCGCCGGAATACCCTGCAAACCTCGACCTCTTATGCTGGCCCCTATCCTGCTCCCTGTCTACTCCTTGCTGGCGCTTACGATCCTCTAATGTCTGGACATAAGCCTGAATACGAGAAATATCAATGCCCTCTATCAAAGATGCTGTAGTGCACTCATTTATCAGATGGGGTCCCAATCCATTCACAAACAAATGGACCCTATCACCCATCTCGGCCACCATATTGGGAGCATACCTTTCCAAGGAATCAAACTGCATGTTGTACTCCCCCACACTCATGTTACCTTGTCTAAGGTTCAAGAATTTATCAGCCCTAGCTCGTCATACCACAACTGGCAGGTAGTGACGAAGAAATGCCTCAGAAAATTCGTTCCACACAAGTGGGAGAGCATCTGGACCCCTGGATCTTTCCCAACTATCATACCAGAAGACTACTAAATCCCGCAACCGATAAGAGGCCAAATCCATTGCCTCCGTATCACTAGCATGTATAACCCGCAGTGTGCGATGAATCTGATCAATAAAAGCCTGCGGGTCCTCCTTGGGGTCTGACCCGGTAAACACTAGAGGATCTAGATTAATAAAAACACGAACTCTGGCACTAACCGGTTTATCAGCAGCACCGGTATTCTGCCTCTGAGTCTGAGAAGCTACCAAGCTGGTCAATAACTGTACTGCAGTCCGCAAATCCTGGTCTGTAGTACCAGATAAAGGAACTAGAGATGCTGGGTGGCTTCTAATATCCTTTGGGAAAGGAGGAGTAGATGAGGTCCGAGACGGCATCTCACTTTGAGGCTCACTTTGGCCTTCCCTAGCTTGGGGCACCTGACTGGTACCCTCTCCCGCATCTGTATCGAGCCGTCTACTATTTGCTTGCTTCATAGTCGAAGGCATCGCTGTAGGTAAAAAAGATGAATGTTAGGGACGAACACTTATGACTCGGCTCTACGCACGATCTAGATTTAGAAAGAAGGTAACAATCCTAAATGTCAGGCAGCCTCCTGATTATAAATGTGGCGCGCTACACACCCATAATCAGGACTCTACTAGATACAGCTCATAAACAATGCCTAGGACACGACCTGCTCTAATACCAAATCTGTCACGACCCAAGCTGGAGGGCCGCGACTGGCACCGGACCCTACTCAACGGGCGTTGGCGTACCCTTCATCTAACTTTCCTTATTATCTATAAGGCTTGTCATACACATACAATCTCGAACAAAATCATAATGAACTAAAATATCGTACCATGGTATGAACATACTTATATACATAACATGGCCAACAAGGCTGCAATGCAAAACCATACAACAAAATACATACGTTTGCCGACAAGGCAATTCAACTGCACATAAGTCAACCCATTGTCTATTGTCTGTACATAACCCAATACTTGTCTATGAGCCTCTACAAGAACATACATAATGCAATCTGTGTCGGAACAGGGCCCCGACATGCCCATAATGCCTATAACAAAATGCATACCAAGACTACGGCAAGTCCGAAGGATGAATCTTGCCAATATCCGCCGAACTGGATAGCCTACTGTGGTAGGGGAGCCACGTCTATCTGTCTGCCCGGACCTGCAGCACGACATGCAGCGTCCACAAATAAAAGGACGTCAGTATTTAAGACAGGAAACATAACATAAGAATAGTAATATGCGTCAGGATGAGAAACATACAACCTGTACTATCTGAATGCCTCCGAGGGTGACTAATCATGACATGCCTGATGTGCACATGCATATACATATACATATATCCTTATTTAATTCACCATATACATACGCCTCTGTGGGAATTATCATCATCATATACCTACGCCTCTGTGGGCTTCATCATCATCATATCATACCCGGCCGTAATAGGCTCGGTAAAGACGTACCCGGCCATCATAAGGCTCGGTAGGATAGAACACATACATACATATAATTGCACAATAGGTGCCATATCCGGCCGACTATAGCGCAGCTCGATAGAGTAAAACATATAAAATGCATGCTGGACTCATATGAATCATACTTTCATAGTGACGTAGGGTCGAAGAAACAACAACACATCAATCCTCCCATAAGAGGGGAAACAATATAAGCACTCCTAGCTTCTAAGAATAGAGTATTCTTTGGGGCTCGTTGGTAGCATTGTATTCAATTACAGTCGTGCAAAAGAAAGAAAGGGACGATCTTACATACCTGGTATTTTCTGCGCCAATTTCAAGCTACGCACTGTCACAATTTCCTTAGTCTACAATGAGAGGAACGATTCTATCGTTATTCTCTAAATGTCATAGTTATAATCAGCCTCAATCCTAAATTTATATGGTGTTTCCCCACACCCATCTTCTTCTAAACCTCCACAATAACAGTAGAAGGACATGCAACCCAAAACAACCACAACCCAGTCCATTATCATTGATTAACTTAAATTAGGGCACCCATTATGCATAAAACGAGTTTCCAAGGATTCCTAGGAGAAAGAATGCATGAAAGATAGTAGTAACTTACCTTGCATGTGGAATATCCCAGCCCTTTTTCCTTGGTTCTTCAGCCTCTAGGTTTCATTCTCCATTGGGGCTTGAAAAGGAGGAAAATCAGCTAGGGCTTTTCCTTAATCCTTCAATTTCTAGATTCTTTCCCCAATTTGGATCTTGGAAGAAGGAGAAATTGGTTAAGTTTGTGTGGGATTTTGAGAAGGGGTCGCTGGTGGTCCTTCCACTGGGTTTGAGTTTCAGAAAATGAAGAAAGAACTGGTCTGGGCCCTTTTTATAGGTCACTCAATAAGTGACACACGTGTCTGACGTCTGTCAAATCTGTGATCACATTCTCGTCACAAAAATGACATGCGGTTCGCATTTTGGTCGCAAATCTCAGCCCAGAAATATGTCACATTATGCAATGGAGGATGTCATTTTTGCGGTCCGCATTTTCATTATGCGGTCGCATACTGACCGCATCCCTGACACAGATTTCTGCCCAGAAATCTGTCTCAGTTTGCGATTTCAGTGCGAGGAATGCGGCTCGCATGTGGGTTTTGCGACCGCATTCCCAGCTTGGCGAAGCCTTTTGCTCATTTCTTGAATTTTTGAACTATTTTCCAGGTTCTTAAGCTCTATACATATAGACTATCTTATGACGTGGTCTAACGTATGAAATTGCGGGTTTTAACACATATCTACCCCGCCGATGATCATATTGATCGTGTGCTGAGGCTCTTCCTAGTTTACTGGCTTATTCCTGTTCCCATAATGGTTTTTGGCTCGGTCACTCAAAAACTCTCGAAGGTGCCCATTTTCGAGCAACCGTGCCACCTCTTCCTCAGCTATCGACAGTCTTCTATCCTGTGCCCATGTGTACCATGATACTTACATATCAAATTGGGATTTCTCTTGGCTAGGTCCGATTGCAGTGGTCGAGGCCACTTGGTATCCTTAATACGACCGATGGCCGACACGAGAGTAGCTGAGTCAACGTTGAAGTTATACTCGGACACTCGCGGTGCTTCTCGATGGCCAGTGTTTCTCTCGAAGTTGTTTCTCGCCAATGGTCCTCGGTTCTTCCGATTATGATCGTTCCTCCTTTCTCATCTCGGGGAACCCTGCCTTGCTGGAATGACCTTTCGGTCCCCAGGATATGGTCGATGCCTGTCTCTGCTCGATCTTGGTTCTCGATAAATATCCGTTTGAACCCTATCATGAGCTCTAATGGGGTAAGTGGATCCCGAGGAGGCTCCAAGTTGGTCATCCTCGACCGTAATCTTCGATTGATATCGGTTGTGTATATCCGTCCATGTGGCAGCCGGATATTCAATCAAGCTCTGCTTAAGCTGTTGCGAAGCCGTTGAAATTCGAGCATTGAGTCCTTGGGTGAAGGCCTGTACGGCCCAATCATCAGTGACCGGTGGAAGGTCCATCCGTTCCATCTGAAAACGAGATACAAATTCCCTACAGCATCTCGTTATCCCTTTGCCTAACTTTAAATAAGTCCGATTTCCGCGTCTCTACTTTGATGGCACTCGCATGAGCTTTCACGAAGGTATCCGCAAGCATGGCAAAAGAATCGATGGAATTCGGGGGCAAATTGTGATACCAAGTCATTGCCCACTTTGACAAGGTCTCTCCGAATTTCTTCAAGAGAACGGACTCGATCTCATCGTCTTCGAGATCATTTCCCTTTATGGCACATGTGTACGCAGTTACATGCTCGTTTGGGTCAGATGTCCCATTGTATTTGGGAATTTCCGGCATGCGAAACTTCTTCGGTATGAGTTTTGGGGCGGCGCTTGATGGGAAAGGTTTCTGCACGAATTTCTTTGAATCTAAACCTTTCAATACCGGGGGTGTTCCTGGAATTTAATCCACCCTCGAATTATATGTTTCTACCTTTTTGTCATTGGCCTCGATCTTCTTCTCGCTAGACTCGACTCGTCTGGTTAGTTCCTCGAGCATCTTCATGACCCGGAGTTCGCCCCCGATCCGCCTTCGCTTGGTTCCACTATGATTGGTTCATTTTCGAGGATGATTTCCCGAGAAGGGCCAGCCTCAACCTTATTCGAAACTTGACTCCGATTTTGCAGCTGAGCAATGGCCGCTTGCTGGGCTTGCAACATGTTGAATATCATCCTGAGGCTAATCCCGTCCCCTTCGTCGTTTTGATTTGTCGAACGGTATTCTCTTCGAACACTATTTGATGGGCCAGAAGTCCGATCCACATCGATCGCCATTTGAGAATTAGCGTCGATTGGAACTTCATCACTTCATCACTGGGCGCCACGTTGTTGTTTTTGCCCTGGTGGTCAAACTCGCCATCGAAGTACTGAGGCACAGATTGAGAATGCGACATGATTGTATTATAACCTGAAATCAAAAAATATTCTGCAAAGAACAAGCGTAAAATAATTTGTGTGACATAAAATTGTATCAAACGTTCATTATTATCCTTGGCCCCACAGTGGGCACCAAACTGTTTACCCTAGGCTACGGATAACAATTAAATTTGTACGTGGTTTTAAGGATACGTGCCTTGGTTTGATACAACTAAAGAACGAATGAAAATAGAGACTAAATTCAGTGAATAAGGAAGGAAGCAAACCACAAGTATTGAGTAGCTTTACTGTGATAGACCCCTCTAAAATAAGATACGAAGCAAATGGATTGAAAAAATAAGTAGAATAGACTATAGCTTTGTGTATATTGATCGTGTATTGTCTGTTTTATTTACAATAGTGCTGCCTGTTTATATAGGGAGGGAAAAGAATCCTATACAAGGTAAAAAACCTATCTACAAGATAAGATAACCCTAGAATTAATGGCTCCAACGTTTTTACTGATTTCAACCGTGATTCCCGCCGAGATATTCAAGTATCACGGGATTTCCGGTCCTTCAGTCACGCAAATCTGATAATTTTGCCATAGGGTGTTTTACCCTAATCGGCCTCGACGATCTCGTCTCGAATGCCTTCGCTTTGGGCTTCGTTCCGGTGGAATCCGGTCTTGGACTTCTCCTTTCAATGTCTCGGCCTACCGAGTAGCGACTCCAATCGACACTGATCGTCGAATCCCAAAACCGACATCCCCTATGCATGACCGAATTCAACCCCATACACCTTCCATTTGACAGACAAAATATGCTAAGCTCACATAGGTGGAGTTGAATGCAAACTAAAGAAATGCTCGAAATAAAGCTGAATCCTATTAGTCCGAGTTATGTGCAATAATGCCCCAGAAAAATGGAGGAAGGTGCAACAAGAAGTCCGAAACTCGTGAGTTTCTGACAATAGTTACATAGGGGATAAGGTTAGAGGCTCTTAAGGCTTCAAAAGTGGGTTTGCACACAAGGATGATGATAATTGAATTAGATGTCAAGAAGAAGAGCTGAAGCTTATCTAAGAAATTGGGGAGTAAATAATGCCTTTTGCTTGCCATTACATTGATAACACATCAATTACTTGGTTTGCAATCGCAACCAACATTATGACATCAAGATATTAGATCTACTTCCACCATTTCCATACTCTGCATGCTGACATAGTCACATATCTTATTAAATAGCATCCAATCTAATCAAAATTAAAACTCTCAACTATGTCTCTCAACGCCAATTTTAATTTGGACCTTATCCTAAGCTTCGTCTACCAGAAAAATCATGTATAAAAATAGCATTGGCCACTTAATGCTACCTCCTTCAAGTGGTGATGGCATGGCTACAAATGAACGTGGACTTTAGCATGACATAGGAATAAATAAAAAGATTTTATGAAGAGGAATGAAGAAAAAATTTAAGCCACAATACAGAGGTCGAAGAGCATACCAGAATGACGGTAGCTTCCAATTCAGTACAATAATGGAGAACACATATAGCAGTAAACTATAACTCCATGTATGGAAATTTGATATAGTTACAGGGAGTTGATCTGCTTACATTGGTACTTTCAATATCTTTTAGAAATTTCTCTGGATAGTCAATATAGTCGGCGCATTCTTTCTTTACTCTAGCCACAAGCTCTTTCTCTTCGGCCTTTTGAAGGCTCCTTATCAAAATACTCATAGTCAATTTATCTGGGAGGAATCCTGATTTCTTCATCAGTTCATACAATTCCATTGCCTTCTCTACGAGATCTACTCTAAAGTATGCCCCGATAAACTCTGTATAGGTTCTGCTGTCTGGTTGTAAGCCCTCCTTCGTCATGTCCACAAAGAGTTGTTCAGCCATTCCAATCAATTTGTTTTTGCCCAGCATCATTATCATACTATTGAACACAGATAAATCTGGTACATACCACTCCTCATTCCTGACAAAGCAGAACACCTGAACCCTGATAGTTTTCAGATAAATGCACATTTAAGAAAAAAAAAATAAGGAGAAGTATTAAGATGGAAGGAAGCCATGAGCAGATATTTTCATGATAGGCAAGAAGAGAAAACAGAAGTAGAAAGAAAGAGCTATATATTGATCTTTTTTATCCATATCTAATATGCTTTCCTCCACAAAGTATGGGATTTTAATCAGTCTAGCCTGCATCTTCAAAATCAGAATGAAAGGTTTTACTAGATCAAGTTGATCATGATCACATTTTAAGTTGGGGGGGTGTTAAAGTCTGAATGCTAAGACGCAACAAAGTGAGAAGCAAATCTTAAGCTGCTACATCTATGCATGACCCTGCTCAAACAGTCAAAAACGTCAAATGAGAAGCAAACGTCAAAATGTAGAAGAGCTAAGTTCAGACATTACGTCCAGACCCTCCCAGGCAGCCCCACCAACCCCTCAACCCCCAAAAGAAAGGTGAATAGAAAAACAGATAAGTAACACTGAGTGGTTCTATAACAAGAATACGTGTTTCTCATTTATTAAAAACTAACTAGTCTAGCATTACAAGAGACATATAGTCAGCATCTTCGTAACCATGTCATGAAAGATATTCCTCTCCCTATTAAATTAAATGGAAAATAACATTTCATCGTCAAATTGTAGAGAAAATGACAAAAATGGTCCCTTGTGATTGAGGGTAGGTTCAAAATAGTCCCTTAAATATGCTCTACGCATTTTTGGTCGTTTAAGTTTGTCGAAAGTTAACACTTCTAGTCTCCATCAAATATTTAACAATTTATGTTGGTTAGATTTGATGGAAACTATGGGGAAAAAAAAAACCCTTAAATACCAGGAAAGTCCCATCAAATCCTAAAAATTGCAGCACAAAAGATATAAAAATTAGCCAAAATTACACACTAAAAAGCTGCACCAGACTCTAAGACTAAATCGAAAATAGCAGAAACTACAAAAATTGTACCTCTAAATGTGAGTTCCTGCTAATTTCCCCTTTTCGTAGTTCCCGTCAATCTAACAGATAGAGCTCGCTAAATATTTGACAGAAACTAAAAATTTTGACTTTTGGTAAACTTAAAGGACCAAAACTGCTCAGTGCATACTTAATAGTCTACTTTGAAACCCTCACTCTTAACAGACCATTTTTGTCAGTTTCCCTGAAAGTGTAGGTTAAAAGCCTTCTATTTTTGTAGAGCATTGCATTTCTTCTCCCCCCCACCCCCC
>MCJB01050883.1:0-31574 GCA_002018475.1 Nicotiana obtusifolia | reverse complement strand
AAAGGAACCACAATGACTACAGAAACAGCATGCTTCGAGATGAACCAACTGGAAAGAAACTACAGTGTTATGCAACTGGAAAAACAGCAGCAGGGGAAAACACCAAGAATTTGCTGCTTGCAAATGCTTCAAACAGCCAACAAAAGTCATCGCACACAATTCACATAACATCACTGATCTCTCTACTTCTGTCTTTGCAGTTGGGAAAAGCAGCAACAGGAGGAAATGCCAAGAAGTTGCAGCTCGCAAATGTTTTAAACAGAACATCGCAGATAAAAACAGTTGCAGCAGCTACACAAGGCAATCATCAAGGCTCAACAGAACATTTAGGCACTATGAAGTCTCACTGGAGCACACAGGAATGCTCAAACTCCCTTATAACCAAAGCTCACTCTCCTGGGAGCAACAGGCAACAAACTCCAGCAGAATCGAACACCATTCATCAGCCTAATAAGAAAAGGAGAAATCAACAACAACACACCAGCACTCAGACAAACAAAGACTTGAGATACAGAGAAAGAAGAAACAAAACAGTTGAAAAATTTGAACAGCTGCAGAAAAAGAGACCAGCTGTAGAAATCTTCACACAGAGACATCACAATAGCACGCAGATTCATCAACTGGAACTTTCACTCTTATCAGCAGGATATGTTTCTTATAGGGGAGGGTCATCGGCGCAATTGTTTTGTGTGGTATTAGCACCATCGGTGCTCATTCTATTACAATTGCTCCAATCACCTTCTACCTATAAAAACATCATCCCCCACAAGCTTAGCTTAATGTATATCCAGAACAAAGGAAGAACTGACTCAAGCTCGCAGACAAAAGAACAAGGAATCAACATAACCACGGAACATGTTTTTTGTACAAAAGACCTTGAACTTTTACTACATCCTTCTTGTATAGGACTCACTACCTACTATCAAGGTATCTATAGTCAACGGTTTAAATCGACTAGATACATGTACTTTTTTGGCGAGGTAAGGTTTATGTCCCCCTCCTTTGTAAATTTTTGCTAAGCTATCAATAAACAATAATTTCACCAAAAAAAAAAAAAAGGAATGCGGATCGCATATTGCACAAGGAGATCGCAAACCCATACAGTGTTCTGGGCAAATATTGACGTCGAAAATGCAGTCAAAAATGCGGTCGCATTTTTGACATGCGGACCGCAAACCATGCTTCATACTGAATTGCGGTGAAGGCTAGGGTTACATTTGCGATGGTCGCGTCAAATATGCGGACTGCATATCTGTTATGGGACAGATATGCCATCGCATTTTAACCCTGACAGGGGCGATTTTGTCTCGATTTTCGACCCTTTATAAATAAGAAACCAGTATCCATTGGCCATGCAAAACCCATTGTCGTTACCAACTAAGAGAACCATCTCCAAAACACCCTAAATCACAGCAAAATCATCCTTGAGAACATATCCAAAGGAGACTTTCTTGACCAAATTCTTGAAAGAGGGGACTTTGGCCATCTTAAACATAATTGGAGTCATAGAGCTCGGATTGCAGCTAATCTTGAAGGGATTTTTGGGAGATTTTCATGGGTAACATCGGGGTAAGAGTTCCTAACTCAATCTTGGTCAAATTACCCAAATCTATTGCTATTCTAGTATGTAATTGGTGATTTAAGTTGGAAAAATTTGTGAAAAATCCTTACGTTTAGATTTAAAGAATTGGAGGTCGATCCGATGTTGGATTTCGATAATTTTAGTATGGTTGAACTCGTGGGGAGATAAGGAACCCGTTTTATGTGAAAATTTCTAAGCTTTGAGAAGTGGGCCCGGGGTTCGGGTCTTGCTAATTTCGGAATTTCTTAGTATTTATTGATTGCTTTTGCTTGGGCTTTGTTACCCAGCATATTGTGACATATTAGTTCTGATTTTGGATAGATTCGACGCGCGTGGAGGCCAATTCGAAGGGAAAAGGCGTCGCGGGCTAGAGATTAGCCGGTTCGAGGTGAGTAGTGATTGTAAATGATGTTCTGAGGGTTTGAAACCCCGGATTTGCACATCGTAGTACTATATTGAGGTGAGGCACGGGCTTGATGAAGAGCGTGGGGTCGCTTACTACTGGGGATTGTGACTTGATCCATCCTGATTTATGATTTTACTACGCATTTGATTGAAACTTACTCGTTATCATCTTGATTTAGGTTGATTGCAATATTTGTGCTTCGTGCCAATTGTTTGAACCCTTAGGGGATTTTTATCACTATATCCTCACTATTTGATTTATTACTTTAAACTGAGTCATGCTGTTTTCTACTGTTTTACAACTCAGCCATTTTCACTCAGTTTTGAGATTTAAATAATATTTTAAATGATGTTTTGGGCTGAGAACTACTATTTTACTATGCTAGAGGGGCATGTTATGATTATCTGAGTGAGTGCGGCCGAGGGCCAAATGTGAGGTTTTACTGAGTGATATGAGGTCGAGGGCCTATATATAATATATGCCACGAGGTGGCTTGTGATTAATATGAGGGCGAGGGCCTGAGATACTTTATGTTCTACGAGGTGGCTTGTGACTGATATGAGGCCGAGGGCCTGAGATACTGTTTATACGCCACGAGGTGGCTTGATTGATATGAGGCCGAGGGCCAAGATATATGCCACGAGGTGGCTTGATATTGCACTTGGGCCGTAAGGGGCCCCTCCCGGAGTCTGTACACCCCCAGTGAGCGCGGGTACCCATTGTGATGTGAAATATAGCCCGAGGGGCTGATACTGTGATATGCCCGAGGGGCTGATGTTGTACCATGTGATATTATGCCCGAGGGGCGTGTTTTTAAATTATACCGAGCCCGAGGGGCGATGTTTTACTTATTATTATTTACCAAAAAGAATTTTATGTTTTTTACCTGTTGAAAAGAGATTTTACTTGGATTTCTCACTGATTTGCTGTTTGGGAATGATGTTTAAATGCTTCATTATAGAATGCCTTGTGCTTTGTGTGTTTTCTTACCTTCAGTGTTTTTTAACGTTTATTACTCAATGAGTTGGAAGTACTCACATTACTCCCTGCACCATGTGTGCAGATTCAGGCGTTGTTGGTTCCGCCCGGGAGTATTGATTTTCCCTGCCCGTGCGGTGATTCAGAGACTACGAGGTAGCTGTTGGCGTCCGCAGCCCCGTATCTCTTTCATCTTGTTGTTCCTATGTTCTTAAAAAATTGTGCCAGATATTGTAATTAGTAATCTTTCTATTAGGATTCATTACTTGCTCATAACATTGTGACACCCCGATTTGGGCCGTAGTCGGGATGGTTAGCTATATTTTTTCGTGAATGAATGCTATTAAACTATGCTTGTGTTGTTTTCTCGTTAATTATTTGCTTAAATATGAGATTTCTTGAATTGGCTGGCCTTGTCTTCACGAGAGGCGCCATCGCGACCGGGTTCGGGGTTAGGGTTGTGACATGGCCACTGCTTACAAAAAATCCCATAACTGTTCTGACAAGAGTACTACTCATGTCTTAGTCACTGGTTTTACGGGTCAACTTATGGGGTGGTGGGATACCCATTTAAGCGACGAGGAAAAACAATAAATTTTCCAAGCCGTAAAATTAGATGAATTAGGACAACCAATCATAAAGGATGGTGAAACTATTCCTGATTCAATTAGTACATTGATATATACTATTATCAAAACATTTGTAGGTTGTCGAGGTATTTTCAGAGAAAAATCCTCTGAATACTTAACAACCTTAAGTGGAAAACACTTTCGGATTTTAGGTGGTATAAGGATTCCTTCCTCATCGGAATCTACGAAAAACCTGATGGGAATCTCCCTTATTGGAGAGAAAATTCTTAGATGGCTTGCCTAAGTCCCATAGAGATTTTGTCAAAGAAGAATTTCAGAGTCAATATTCCAGTGATATTGTTCCTTACGATCTAATCACCTATGGCCAGATAATTAGCCAGATTCAACAAGTTGCTCTTATAATATGCAGGTAAGATAAAATGCTTAGACAACTTGCCAAAGATAGAGCGCAAAGACGTAGAGACTTAGGAAGTTTCTGCGAACAATTTGGTCTTCCTTCGTGCGGTAGAAATCCCCATAGAAAGAAGAAATCCAAAGATACTGAATTGTCCAATATTAGAAATACAATTTCAATAGGAAAAAGAAACCTTCCTATACAAAAATTAAGTCTTCTAAATCTTTTAATAAAGATGGAAAGACTTCTACTTCCACTAGGAAATGGTTTAAGTGTTGAAAGGTAGGCCACATCGCTAAGTTTTGTAAAGTCTCTAAGAAGATCAAGAGCCTACAACTTGATGAACCAAATCTAAACAAAATGGAGAAATTACTGGTTGAATTTAGTGAATCTTTGGATAATACAGATAATGAAATATCCGATGATGAGCAATTTAACGACATATTAGAAGATGATTTAGATCCATCCTCTACATCTTCAGAAGAGTCTGACCAGGATGACCTCCCTCATATCAGTGTTCTCAGAAAAGAACAAGATCTTCTTCTTGAAGTGATTGGTGATCTTCAAGATCTTGAGCTTAAAAGGGATTATTTAGGAAAATTTAAGACAGTCCTTAATAAGCCTTCAACATCTTCATCTTCAACTCTTCAAAATCATTCCCAGGTAGACAATACCCACAAAATAATAGATATTCTTAAGAGATTTCCTGCTGAAAGTCCTAGGTAGCAAAACTGACCGTTTCAGACCTTCACTAATTGAATCAGGAATAGTTTCACCATCATTTAGGATTGGTTGTCCTAATTCATCTAATTTTACGGCTTGAAAAATTTATTGTTTTTCCTCACCGCTTAAATGGGTATCTCACCACCCCTTAAGTTGACTGTAAGGTTTTACTTAGCATTAAACCATACGGTACAGGCTGATGAGCGAGAAGAAGCCACAGGCTGTCACACAACAGCCAAAAGACAAAGCAGTTTCAGCAGTTGTTCCAATAACAATCAACGATAGCAGTTGCCAAACAACAACAATCAACCGAAGCTGGACCTAGCCAGCCAAAATGCAGATCCCCAGTAGATTATGCCATGAAAGGTATTCCAATGGTGGTCTCATCACAGCCAATTATGGCAAAACCAATTTCAATTGCTCAACCTAGAAGATGGGCAGACATCGTTGAGGAAGAATCTTCTTCAGAGGATGACAACATGCAATTTGCACAACAACCGGCTTCCACCTCGACATCAGTAGATTTTAAAAGATGGTCAGAACTTATGGGTTTTACTTCAACAAAACCCATAATCCATCAAGACAATAGAGAAATGGCAAGAAACATGGTGCAATTCATAGAAGCCATCGCCGGACAAGCCCTGACTCCTTCTGACTCAGCATCAACCTCAGCCGTGGCTGCTAAGAGCACCACAACCAAGCAAGTGGTGGATAAATGCCCCGCTAAGAAACAAGTGGCGATTAAAAGTCCCACTATACATAACACTAGCACAGTAGTGGCCAAAAACCTCACTTCACAAAGCACGGTACCTTCTACACCCTATCAAGAACTTTCTTCACCCGTGCCTGCCTCAACCAATTTCTTCAGCAGGTCCTTACTCGGAGGAACCTCAATATATCAAGAACGAGATGACTCATTCACTCGTTCAAACCGAGCCACATCTTTGGGATTCCAACCCTCTGGAAGTAGCAAAAAAAATGCTTGACCCAACAACTAACTTTCTTCAGAAAACTCCTGTTCATACCCAGAAGTTCTGTGAATTCATTCTTACAGATACCCAGTCCTGTCTGTTCAAACCATTTGGATAAAACCCAAACCTACATCACTCATACCATAGTGTTGATAAAAAAGATAATTTCACCTAAGGGATGGGGCAATTACCTTACAAAATTCAGAAAACTTTCACAACCATTTTCACCTCAATTTTTCAGTTACTATGATTACAGGGATGCATGGTTTAATGCCTTCACCATCAACAATCATACTAACAAACATTCTTATTTCCTGCTTTGGGGCAAACAATTACCGACGGAATTTCCCCAGTGGTTCTTGCACCAATGGTGGCCTATTTACGGCCATAAGGAGAATATTTTCCCTCCACCTGTGAAAGGTGGATACAAGTACTTCTGCTCCAGATTTCATGGTGATCAACAAATATCAAAGCTGCTTCAATTTTTCTATAGGTTCCATATCCCTTGGATCTATACTCAGAAGTTTATCTTCCAAAAAAGGGAAGGATACAAAGGAATGCCTTGGCTAGCCCTTCAAGGATATTGAAATGGTATAAGGCATGGAGAGACATCAGCAACACCTATTTGCCAGCAATAGAAGGATTGTTCGCCAAAAATCCCAAGTACCTATCACCAATGGATGTAAAAAAATCTTTGTTTTTGCAGCAAAAGTCTCTAGTTACAGCAAAACTAGCAGGCTCTACCAACAAGGAAGAATACATCTAGGAGATGGAAGAGATTCTCCGACAATTAAAGGGAAAGGCACCTGATCAATAGTGATCGGTCTCGTCTGAAGAGCAATCAGAAGAAAAAGATAACCCTGACTACGAAGAATGAGTCTAAGCCAGGACCAACTTGATGCTGACATCATCCATGACTCCAGCGTTGAATTTTCTAGAAAATTACTGTTGTATAGTTACTGTAGAATATTGTGCACTTATCATTGTAGATTACTGTGAACTTTTTACTGTAGCAAGCACTGTACACTTTCACTGTAGCAAGGTCTATCATTCTATAAATAGACCCCCTCACACATTTCATATCCATCTTTCAGTTTTCATTCCCAGTTTCTGGAAAACATTTTTCACACACACTTCTCTCACTAAACCTCTCAACTCTTATGAGCTTTATACCCTGTAAGCTTTTAAGTTTCAATTTTTCAATATTTGTATTTTAACTTCATATTATCAATAACACCTCTGAATGGCTCTGCCGCCAGATTTTATGTTTTAATCTTGCTTTAGCATACTTGCATTCGGTCAGCTCTGTCGCCTATTTTACTTAGCATACGCTTGCATATGGTCAGCTCTGCCGCCTGAGTTTAATTTTGTTTATTGCTTCCTGTTCCTTACATTCTTCGCATTTCCCAGTCCCCAAGTAACCCTCTGGGGACTAGCTTCTGCCCTCTAGTATCAGAGCCAGTGGGGAAGTGCGGATGTGATTCTTGTTTTTAACATACTGTTACGTGGTACTGCCAAATCTAGTATGAAACTTACAGATCTGTTTGGTTACGGTTGAATTGGAGATCTATTCTAACTCTTATCTTGTTATAATGCAAGGATGTTAGATCTGATGATGGATCTGTAGATCTACTGATTCTTTTCCATAAAATGCTTAAACATATGCTTGTAATATGAAGAAAAGAATCTTTGAAGATGGCACCAGGATCTTTCCGGATCTGCACTGTAAGCGTGGTTCCGAGGGATTATGGCGAGGTGATGCCTGTAAATGTACCTGGTAGGCTTGCAAATGGTTGTAAAACCTTTGGATAATCCCAAAGAAATTCTTCGTAGAACAATCATAAAGCTTAACCCTTTTGAGTAAAAGAATTAGTATACTTACAGATCTACCCTTTACATCTAACACTGAGCACGATGGTAAGATAAAATCCAAACAGACATAAAACTTATAGATCTATGAAGTGTAGCACCAAATCTGACTCTCCCGCATACACTAGAGTTAAGAACTTGAATAATCTCCTTGTGAAACCACTTGGTCTCTTGAGCCAGGGATAGGAAGCAATTTTAAATTTTTAAATGTCGTATTTTCACTCATTCTCTTCATGATCTACTAGCTCCTCCTCCTCCTCATCTTCTTCTAATTTTGAGCTCAACGAAGAGATTAGTTTCTCTGATTTACAGCAATCAATTGACGACTGAAAAATCCCTAAACACGCCCAGTCAACAATTTACAAGTCTTAGAAATGGAGCTGGACAAGTGATTATCACATGTCTCCCATTGAGCAGACTATTCCTCTAGAGTCAGACCATGAGGAAATCAAACTTCTCAATTTAATCTATTGAAAAATATAGAAAGAAGTATAATTATATTCATTTTGGTTTGGTACAAATAGCTGCTAAGCCGTTGTCTACGGAAGGTCTAGATACCTCTTTCCTCCTCTGCCTTAAAGATTCTAGGAATGGTAGAAACCAGTCATTGCAATGGTCTGTTTCCCTAACTTCACAGTCTCCCTGAAGGATAGAAATATTTTAGATGCTTTGACCTTAAATGTTAAGACTTCTAATTACAAAAGTAAAGTTGGTTCCCTCCCAGTAGCAATAATTTATAGATTCAGTATAAGGCTATGAGTTCTGCCTTTAACAGTAGAGCTATGAGAACTACTCACAAGGGTGAAACTATTCTCTTTCAGACAGATCTGCAAAGGTCTCATCTGTCTATTCCCAAGCCAATCTCTGGAACCAGGTTTCTCTTCCTGAAACTAGCTTCTACAGGATGCCGCTCCTGCTAAAAATTCACAAAACACGACAGTTTCTCATATCCAACAATTCCCTTCCGGATATATACTAGTTTCCTTTCAGAGGTTCCTTAGCCAAAGAGTTAGTTCCTCTATCTCTTCGCAGTCTGAAATCCCATCAATTCGTTCTACTAGACATTTAGTGTCTTCATATCCCATCAGAGTCGAGACAATAGATTTCGAATCTAGGGTTCCACAAGAATTGTATAAGGTAGAAAAACCAGAAACAGTTCCCTCTGCCGACATTACCTATAACCAGCTAGATTCTCCTAATTATACAGTCACTAGGTGCCGAATTAGGAGATGACAACATCGTTGGTGCTTTAGAGATAGAATTTGAAATTGATAAAAAGGGTCTCCAAAAGGAATTTTATTCTCCTGAAAATCTTTTTAAAAGAACTTGATTTTTAAACAAGTACAAAGGAAAAGAAAGAAAGAAAATCCAATCAATTTTTTATGGCACTCTAAATGTTATTAAACAACAAATCAATTTCTTTGAATGGTTTGAAATTTATGCAGACTATAACCAGATAGATTTCCCTTTTTCAAATTCAATTAATGTTTCAAAAATATGGAAAATTAATACTGGCGAAGACGTTATTTATGAACTTCCTCCGTCACAAGGATTTTCAACAAACTGTGCTAGCAGCTCTATTACAGCCTCACCTTTCAAAAGGAGAGCTGACACCGAGCCGATCACTGGCAAAGATATTAAAAATATTTTTGAACAAAATAATAGTACTAACAAGTACTTACAAACTCTTGGAGAATACTTAGTTTAAAATTCGCCTTCAACTTCTCTGAAGAAACCAACTGTAGGACCTTCTACCCCTACAACTCCATTATTTAAACCCTACGAGATCCCTAGAACCCATACAAGAGAACTTGTTATGCACCGTATCTCGGATTCTCCAAACTCTCTGAGCTTTAACAAAGGATAGAAGAATTAGAGAAATCCTTAACAATCCAGGACACTCCAGTCCGACATACTGAAGAAACTTCATCTTCTAGGATCATAGGAGCATTAGGAGAAACAGACTCAGATTATGAATCTGAACAATTTTCACAAATTTCTCTAGAAGACAACCCTCCTGTAGAATTAGTACCAATTAAGTTAGAGTTTTCCAACTAGCGAAAGCCTCAAAAACTCTATTACCCTAGAGCTACACATCCAGACGTGGTCGTAAAAGAAAAACCTAATACCATGCAAAATAATAATAATAATGCTCATAATATTTATGAATGGAACATAGATGGATGTTCTGAATATAAAATTCTTCCCAAATTACAGCAGATGACCATGGTGGCCAATACCTACAACATAACAGATATTCTTATGAGATTTCCCTCTAAAACTCCTAAGGTAGCAAAAGTGACCATTTCAGACCTTTAATCTGAGATAGCACACCAAAAGGAAGAAATCAAGGAAATAAAAGCTAGACACGAACTAGATAGACTTGTCCTCCAACAATTATCAAATGAGCCACAAAAGCTCAAAGAGGCTGTGCAGGTCGTTGCAACCTCTAACCAAGACGATGATGAAGCAGAATCATTCTTAGGACATCTTTCCTCTATTAGGATTTAGAAGTACCATGTTAGGGTAATTCTCATCGTCAGTAAGTCTTTTGTTTGGAGTGACATAGCTTTATTCGACACTGGTGCAGACAGAAGCTGTTTCAAGAAGGTGTCATTCCAACTAAGTTTTTCGTAAAAACCAAAGAACGCCTAAGGGCCGCCAATGGTGAGAAACTTAATATCACTTAGAACTTCTTTCTATAAAGGTCACAACCTCCCCCAAAAAATAAAACTGGTACATCCAGACTCCATTTTTATTAGCAAAAGACCTTTGCAATGCAGTAATCCTAGGTATTCCTTTCATTCAACTTTGCAAACCATACCGAGTTATGGACAAAGGCGTTCATGTGGATTATCCCACAAGCAACGTCTTGCTTCCTTTCCATAAACCTCCAAATGAAATCATACATTCTTTACAAAATAAAGAAAAGCAAATTATGTTTTTAAAGGAAGAAGTAGCTTTTCAAAGAATACAGACACAGCTAACTGATTCTACAATTTCTTCTAAAATTAAAAGTTTAGAAACAAGATCCAACAGGAGTTTTGTCCAGATTTGCCTATGGCATTTTGGAAACAAAAAAAGCACATTGTTGGGCTTCCTTATGAGCCTGACTTTGACGAGAAAAATATTCCAATCAAAGCTCGACCTATCCAGATGAACCTTGAGCATACAATATATTGATAGAAAGAGATCAATGATCTCCAAGACAAAAGATAATCTCTCCATCAAAATCTCCCTAGAGTGTGCGGCATTTTATGTCTAGATAAACTCCGAAATTGAGCTAGGAGTCGCTCGTTTAATTATCAACTATAAACCCTTAAATGCAGCACTTAGATGGATTATGTATCCTATACCTATTAAGAAAAACTTATTGAAGAGAGTCTATGCTGCTATGATATTTTCTAAATTTGATTTAAAATCTGAATTTTGGCAAATTCAAATTAACCCAAAAGAAAGATATAAAATTGCTTTTACTGTCCCTTTTAGACAATACGAATGGAATGTAATGCCTTTTATTGAAAAATGTTCCATCTGAATTTCAAAAGATAATGAATGATATCGTTAATCCATTTTCCAATTTCGTAATAACATACATACACGATGTTCTGGTATTTTCAACAAACGTCGATCATTTTAAACATTTGAACATATTCTTTAATATAATTAAAGATAATGGATTAGCACTGTCTAGACTAAGTGCAGCTTGTTCTAGACAAATATCAGGTTCCTTGGTCATAATATCCAGCAAGGAACAATTAATCCAATCTAGCGATCTCTCGAGTTTGCTGACAAAGTCCCACACCAAATTCTGGATAAAACACATCTTCAAAGACTTCTTGTTTGTGTCAACTATATTTCTAATTTCATTCCGGGTCTAAGTATTCTGCTGAAACCCCTCCATGACAGGTTAAAGAAGTTTCCATTTCCTTGGACAGACGTTCAAACTAACGCTGTCAAACAAATCAAATTAAAAATTAAAAATCTCCCTCTCTTGAGTCTTCCAAATCCATCTACATTTAAAATAGTAGAAACAAATGCATCAGATTTAAGGTACGGAGGAGTTTTAAAGCAGCATAAAAATAATAAAGAAAGTATGATTGCATATACTTCTAAATATTGGAATAATTCTTAAAAGAATTATCCTACTACTAAAAAAGAAATTTTGGCTAATGTTTTATGCATATCAAAATTTCAATCAGATTTGTTGAATTAAAAGTTTTTGCTTCGCATTGACTGCAAAGCAGCTAAGTCTGTTCTGTAGAAAGATGTGCAAAACACCGCTTCAAAACATAATTTCGCTAGATGGCAAGCAATTTTATCTATTTTTTGATTTTGATATTGAGTATATTAAGGAAGCACAAATTCCATCCCAATTTCATGACACGAGAATTTCTTCAAGGCAGGTAAAATGCCAAAAAGGCCAAAACCCCCGAGGTTAGATCTACCACCCCCGGAGGAGACGAAGCCACAGCCTGTCATACAACAGCCAAAAGACAAAGCAGTTTCAACAGTTGTTCCAAAACAACAATCAACGATAGCAGTTGCCAAACCGCAGGAGTCAACAGAAGTTGGACCTACCCAACCAACATGTAGATCCCCAACAGATTAGACCATGAAAGTTATTCCAATGGTGGTCTCATCACAGCTAATTCCGGCAAAACCAATTTCAATTGCTCAACCTAGAAGATGGGCAGATATTGCTGAGGAAGAATTTTGTTTAGAGGATGACAACGTGCAATTTGCACATCAACCAGCTTCCACACGGACAGTAGCAGATTTTAAAAGATGGTCAGAACTTATGGGTTTTACTTCAACAAAATCCATAATCCATCCAGATCAAGGAGCAATGGCAAGAAACATGGCGCAATTCTTAGAAGCAATCGCTAAACAAGCCCTGACGCCTTCATACTCAGCATCAACCTCAACCGTGGCTGCTATGAGCACCACAACCAAGCAAGTGGTGGCAAAAGGCCCCACTAATAGGTGGCGATTAAAAGTCCCACTATGCAAAACACTAGCACAGTGGTGGCCAAAGACCCCACTTCACAAAGCACGGTGCCTTCTGCACCCAATCAGGCACTTTCTTCACCCATGCCTCTGCCAATTTCTTTAGCAGGTCCTTACTCGGAGGAACCTCAATATATCAAGAATAAGATGACTTATTCACTCGTTCAAACCGAGCCACATCTTTAGGATTCTAGCCCTTTGGAAGTAGCCAAAAAAAATGCTCGACCTAACAGCCAACTTTCTTCAGAAAACTCCTGTTCATACCCAGAAGTTCTATGAATCCATTCTTAATGACACCCAGTCTTGTCTGTTTAAACCTTTTTTGGATAAAACCCAAACCAACATCACCTATACCACAGTATGGATAAACAAGATAATTTCACCTACGGGATGGGGCAATTACCCTACGAAAGTCAAAAAACTTTCACAACCATTTTCACCTCAATTTTTCAATTACTATGACTGTAGGGACGCATGGTTTAGTACCCTCATAAAACTAGTCCCCGCAGGGGTTGTTTGAATTTGCCAAAATCTAAGTTTTATATCTACTATGAGCGAGAGGGATACTACCGCCCCTCTGGTATCAGAGCCAGTGGGGAAGTACGTTTGTGATTCTTGTTTTAACATACTGTTATGTGGTACTGCCAGATCTACTATGAAACTCACAGATCTGTTTGGTTATGGTTGAGTTTTAGATCTGTTCTTACTCTTATCTTTTTATAATGCAAGGATGTTAGATCTGATGAATGATCTTAGATTCACTGATTCTTTTTCATAAAATGATTAAACATATGCTTGTAATATGTAGAATCTTTGAAGATGGCACTGGGATGTTTCCGGATCTGCACTGTAAGCGTGATTCCCAGGGATTATGGCGAGGTGATGCCTGTAAATGTACCTGGTAGACTTGTAGATGGTTGTAAAACCTTTGGGTCATCCAGAAGAAATTCTTCGTAGAATAATCATAAAGCTTAACCTTTTTGAGAAAAAGAATTAGTATACTTACAGATCTACCGTCTATATCTAACATTGAGCATGATGGTAAGATAAAATCCGAACAGACCCCTTACAAGGTCATAAAACTTATAGATTTATGAAGTTTAGCACCAGATCTGACTCTCCCGCGTACAGTAGAGTTACGAACATGAATAATCACCTTATGAAACCACTTGGTCTCTTGAGCCAAGGATAAGAAGCAATATTAAATTTTTAAATGTCGTATTTTCACTCCTTCTCTTCCAGATCTACTAGCTCCTCCTCCTACTCATCTTCTTCCAATTTTAAGCTCAAAGAAGATATTAGTTTCTCTGATTTACAACAATCAATTGACGACTAGAAAATCCCTAAACACCCATAGTCAACAATTTACAAGTCTTATAAATGGAGCTTCACAAGTTATTATCACATGTCTACCATTGAGCAGACTATTACTCTAGAGTCAGACCATGAGGAAATCAAACTTTTCAATATTAAATCTATTGAAAAATATAAAAAGAAGTATAATTATATTTATTTTGGTTTGGTACAAATAGCTGTTAAGCCATTGTCTAGGGAAGGACTAGATACCTCTCTCCTCCTCTGCCTTAGAGATTCTAGGCTCTAAGAATTCAATGATTTTTTGCTAGGAATGGTAGAAACCAGTCTTTGTAATGGTCCAATTTGTTTCTACTGTTTCCCTAACTTCACAGTCTCCCTGTAGGATAGAAATATTTTAGATGCTTTGACCTTAAATGTCAAGACTTCTAATTACAAAACTAAAGCTGGTTCCCTCCCAGTAGCAATAATTTACAGGATTCAGTATAAGGCTATGAGTTCTACCTTTAACACCGGAGCTATGAGAACTACTCACAAGGGTGAAACTGTTCTCTTTCAGACAGATCTGCAAAGGTCTCATCTGTCTATTCCCAAGCCAATCTCTGGAACAAGGTTACACTTCCTGAAAACTGGCTTCTGCAGGATGCCGCTCCCCAGGTCCAACAATTCCCTTCCGGATCTGTACTAGTTTCCTTTTAGAGTTCCCTTAGCCAAAGAGTTAGTTCCTCTGCTTCTTCGCAGTCTGAAATCCCATCAATTCATTCTGCTAGACATTCAGTGTCTTCATATCCCATCAGAGTCGAGACAGTAGATTTCGAATCTAGGGTTCCACAAGAATTGTATAAGGTAGAAAAACCAGAAATAGTTCCCTCTGCCGACACTACCTATAACCAACTAGATTCTCCTAATTATACAGTCACTAGGTGCCGAATTAGGAGATGACAACATCGTTGGTGCTTTAGAGATAGAATTTGAAATTGATAAAAAGGGTCTCCAAAAAGAATTTTATTCTCCTGAAAATATTTTTAAAAGAACTTGGTTTTTAAACAAGTACAAAGGAAAAGAAAGAAAGAAAATCCAATCAATTTTTTATGGAAGTCTAAATGTCACTAAACAACAAATCAATTTCTTTGAATGGTTTGAAATTTATGCAGACTATAACCAGTGTGACGACCCGGTCAGTTGTCTCGTGGGTTACCACTCCGTTTCCCCCATTTTCTGCTTTGTTATGCTTCGTTATCCGTGCTCTAGGTAATCAAGTTGAGTAGTATGCGTTTGGGGTGAGTTTAGCAAGAAGATAGACACTTAGTCTCTTTCAAGGAGGTCAAAATTGGAAAGGTCAACCGGATATTGACTTATGAGTTAGAGGGCTCGGATGCGAGTTCTGATGGTTTGGTTAGGTTCGAGAGATGATTTATGACTCAGGAGTGTGGTTGGAATTTGTTTTGGAGGTCCGGTGTAGAATTAGGGTTGAATTGGTAAAGTGAGAATTTTGGCGATTTTCGCTTGATAGGCGAGATTTTGATCCGAGGGTCGGAATGGAATTCCGAAAGTTGCTGTAGCTTCGATATGTGAATTAGGATTTGTGTGTAAAATTTCAGGTCAACCGGACGTGGTTTGGTTGGGTTTAGATCAAAAGAGCGATTTAGAAGATTTTGAAATCCTTAGGCTTGAATCCGATGCGAATTTGATGTTGTGATGTTGAATTGAGCGTTCCGAAGGTCGGAACAAGTTTAAATAAAGTTATGGGATATGTTGGCATGATTAGTTGAGGTTCCAGCGGCCTTGGGTGAGTTTTGGGTGGTTAAACGGATTAAACCATTGTTGGAAAAGCAAAAGTTGCAGAAAAACCAGGTGAGAATGCGGACCGCATATCTCAAATGCGGACCGCATATCTCACAGTGGAGTCGCAAAAACAAGGAGAAATCTGGGCAAGATTCGCGACCAAAATGCGGCCAGAATGCGAACCGCAAACCTAAAATGCGAACCGCATATTTGACAATGGAGATCGCATATTGAGACAGGAACTTGGACAAAAATCTACGTCAGGAATGCGACGAGAATGCGATCGCAAAACATGAAATGCGAACCGCAAACCTCGCTTTGTGTTGATTTAGCGGTGAAGGCTAGGGCTATCTTCGCGATGGCTACGTCAAAAACGCGAACCGCATACCTGTTATGCGACAGGTATGCGATCGCATAATTGGCCGGGCAAGGGTGTTTTAACTCGATTTTCAGTGCCCATTTTGCCATGCAAAACCCATTCCCGTCACCCACGAAGACAAACACCTCCAAACACCATAGAGTCACAACAAATCAACCTCAAAACCATACCAAGGGGAGAATTTCTTGAACAAACTCTTAAGGAAGGGAGCTTTGACCATTTTGAACGTAGTTGGAGCTAGGGAACTCGGATTGAAGCAAAATCTTGAAGGATTTTTGGAAGATTTCAAGGGAAAACATCGGGGTAAGTATTCCCAACTCAATTTTGAAAGAATTACCTAACATTATAACTGTTCCTAGCATTTTTACTGGTGATTTAAGTTGGAAAAATTGTGGAAGACCCTGAGCTTGTATTGTGAGACTTAGAGGTCGAACCGATGTCGGAATTTAATAAATCTCGTATGGTTGAACTCGTGATGAGATAAGGGAACCGTTGAGGTGAAAATTACTGAATTTCGAGAAGTGGGCCCGGGGCTCGGGTTTTTGGTAATTTCGGAATTTCTTAGTAATTTTGATTGTTTTTGCGTGGGCTTTGTTCCCTCAACATATTGTGACGTAATTGTTTGAATTTGGATAGATTCGGCGCACGTGAAGGCCAACTCCAAGGGCAAGGGCGTCGTGGGCTAAGGTTTTAGCCGGTTTGAGGTGAGTAATGCTTGTAAATGATGTCCTGAGGGTTTGAAACCCCGGATTTGCCAATCGTGGTGCTATACTGTGCCGTTTATTACTGGGGATTGTGACTTGGTCCATCCCGATTGATGATTTTACTACGTAATTGATTCAAACCCATTGATATCATCATATTTGGGCATCTCGCCGGTTATGTGAGCCCTTTAGGGGTATTTGTCATTGTTTGCTAAATCATATTTGGGCATCTCGCCGGTTATGTGAACCCTTCAGGGGTATTTGTTACTGAATTGATTCATTTCATAAACTCAGTTTTGAAACTTAAATGATATTTTCAAATGATTTTAATGGGATCGGGTGGCACGCCGCCACGAGATGTGATGTGAATGGATCGGGTGACACGCCGTCACGAGATATTGCGCCACTGAACCACCCACAGTGAGCGCCGGGTACCCAGGGAACGGGTGGCACGCCGCCACGAGAGTCAAGTTGTGCATTGCATTTTTGTTGTGTTGGTGTTGTTCTCATTTAGTTCATGTTATTTGCTTAGAATATTTACATGTTACAGTTTCATTGTGGATTGCTCTAAGCCTTATGTGTTTTCTTACCTTCAGATGTTATTTATAATTATTACTCACTGAGTTGGAAGTACTCACATTACTCCCTGCACCATGTGTGCAGATTCAGGCGTTATCAGTTTCGCTCCTAGGTATTGACTACTATACTGTCAGGGCGGTGATTCAGAGACCACGAGGTAGCTGTTGGCGTCCGCAGCCCCGTATCTCTTTATATTGTTATTTCCACTTTCTTCAAACAATTGTGCCAAGACATTGTAATAGTAATCTTATTATTAGGATTTTCATTAGTTGCTCATGACTTGGTGACACCCTGGTATTTTTCCGCAAATTACTGTTATTAAACCGTACTTATGTTATTTCCGTATTGTTTAACTGTTGAATGAAGTTTAGTTTGAATTGGCTGGCCTTGTCTTCATGAGAGGCGCCATCACGACCATGGTTGGGATTTTGGGTCGTGACAGCTTGGTATCAAAGCCTAGGTTATGTAGGTCTCACGAGTCATGAGCGGGTTTAGTAGAGTCTCGCGGATCGGTACGGAGACGTCTGTATTTATCTTCGCGGATGAGGTGGACGACCACCAGTACCACCTACTGAGGCCACCAAAGGCCGTGGATGCGGTCGTGGTCGTGGTAGAGGCAGAGCGGCGAGGGCAGCATCTGTTGATCTACCAGCTACCCCAGCTCAGGAACAGGCTCCAGCAGCACCAGTTCAGGCACCAGCTATGCCCATCGCTATTCCAGGCCTTCAGGAGACCTTGGCTTAGATATTATCTATTTGCACTGGCCTGGCTCAGGTGGTTTCAGCCACCACAGCCGCAACCACTTCACAGGCCGGGGGAGGCAATCAGACTCCAGTTGCCCGCACGCCTGAGCAGGTAGTGCAGGGACTTCAGATGCCGGGGGCACCTCCAGCCTAGCCAGTTGCACCAGCTCAGGAATTCATAATACCGGTTATGCCAGATGATGAGCAGCGCCGCCTTGAGAGGTTTAGCAGACTCCAGCCTCCATCATTCAGTGGTGCTGAGGGCGAGGATGCCCAGGGTTTTCTTGACAAGTGTCAGCGAATGCTCCGGACAGCCGGGATTCTTGAGTCTAGTGGTGTGGCATTTTCCACATTTCAATTCACGGGAGCAGCCTTTAATTGGTGGGAGGCGTATGAGAGGCGTAGGCCGTTTGATGCAGCGCCCCTTACTTGGCAACAATTCTCCTCTCTTTTCTTGGAGAAGTATGTGCCACAGTCTCGCAGAGAGGAGCTGCGTAGACAGTTCGAATGGCTGCTACAGAGGGATATGACTATGTCGCAATATGAGTCAAAATTTTCTGAGTTGGCTCGACACACTGTCTGGATGGTTTCGACTGATCGTGAAAGGATCAGGAGGTTTGTGGATGGCCTTAACTATAATCTCCGTATTCTTATGACCAGGGAGAGAGTATTGGGTGCTACTTTCGAGGAAGTGGTTGATATAGCTCGCGAGATTGAGACGGTTCGCCGTCATGAGCAGAGGAGAGGGAGGCTAAGAGGCCTCGAGGATCGGGTAGTTATAGTGGTACTCCTTCGAGAGGCCAGTCTCAGCAAGATAGAGGTCGTTCCTTCAGGCCTGACCAGAGTACTACTCATGACTTAGTCACTGGTTTTACAGGTCAACTTATGGGGTAATGGGATACCTATTTAACCGACGAGGAAAAATAATAAATTTTCCAAGCCGTAAAGTTAGATGAATTAGAACAACCAATCCTAAAGGATGGTGAAACTGTTCCTGATTCAATTAGTACATTGATATATACTATTATCAAAACATTTGTAGGTTGTCTAGATATTTTTAGAGAAAAATTCTCTAAATACTTAACAACCTTAAGTGCAAAACACTTTCGGATTTTAGGTGGTATAAGGATTCCTTCCTCACCAGAATCTACGAAAGACCTGATGAATCTCCCTTATTGGAGAGAAAATTCTTAGATGGCTTGCCTAAGTCCCATAGAGATTTTGTCAAAGAAGAATTTCAGAGTCAATATATTGTTCCTTACGATCAAATCGCCTATGGCCAGATAATTAACCAGACTCTTAATATATGTAGGCAAGATAAAATGCTTAGATAACTTGCCAATGATAGAGCACAAAGACATAGAAACTTAGGAAGTTTCTGCGAGCAATTTGGTCTTCCTTCGTGCGGTAGAAAACCCCATAGAAAGAAGAAATCCAAAGACATTGAATCGTCCAATATTAGAAAATACAATTTCAATAGGAAAAAGAAACCTTCCTATACAAAAAATAAGTCTTCTAAATCTTTTAAAAAAGATGGAAAGACTTCTACTTCCACTAGCATATGTTTTAAGTGTGGAAAGCCAGGCCACATCACTAAGTTTTATAAAGTCTCTAAGAAGATCAAGAGCCTACAACTTGATAAACCAACTCTAAACAAAATAGAGAAATTACTAGTTGAATTATCTTCGGATAATACAGATAATGAAATATTCGATGATGAGCAACTTAACAACATACTAGAAGATGATTTAGATTCATCCTCTACAACTTCAGAAGAGTCTGACCAGGATGACCTTCCTCATATCAGTGTTCTCACAAAAGAACAAGATCTTCATCTTGAAGAGATTGGTGATCTTCAAGATCCTGAGCTTAAAAGGGATTATTTAGGAAACCTTAAGACAGTCTTTAATAAGCCTTCAACATCTTCATCTTCAGCTCTTCAAAATCATCCCCAGGTAGCCAATACCTACAACATAACAGATATTCTTAAGAGATTTCCCTCTGAAAGTCCTAAGGTAGCAAAAGTGACCATTTCAGACTTTCAAGCTGAGATAGCACACCTAAAGGAAGAAATCAAGGAAATACAAGCTAGACAAGAACTAGATATACTTGTCCTCCAACAATTATCAAATGAGCCACAAAAGCTCAAAGAGGTTGTGCAGGTCGTTGCAACCTCTGACCAAGATGATGATGAAACATAATCCTTCTTAGAACATCTTTCCTCTATTAGGATTCAGAAGTACCACGTTAGGGTAATTCTCATCGTCAGTAAGTCTTTTGTTTGGACTGGCATAGCTTTGTTCGACACTGATGCAGATAGAAGCTGTATCCAAGAAGGTGCCATTCCAACTAAGTTTTTCATAAAAAACCAAAGAACGCCTAAGGGGCGCCAATGGTGAAAAACTTAAGATCACTTACAAACTTCCTTCTATAAAGGTCACAACCTCCCCAGAAGAACCAAACTGGTACATCCAGACTCCATTTTTATTGGCAAAATACCTTTGCAATGCAGTAATCCTAGGTATTCCTTTCATTCAACTTTGCAAACCATACCTAGTTATGGACAAACACATTCATTTGGATTATCCCACAAGCAACGTTCTACTTCTTTTCCATAAACCTCCAAATGAAATCATACATTCCTTACAAAATAAAGAAAAGCAAATTATGTTTTTAAAGGGAGAAGTAGCTTTTCAAAGAATACAGAAACAACTATCTGATTCTACAATTTCTTCTAAAATTAAAAGTTTAGAAACAAGAATTCAACAGGAGGTTTGTTCCGATCCGCCTATGGTATTTTAGAAACGAAAAAAGCACATTGTTGGCTTTCTTATGAGCCTGACTTTGACGAGAAAAATATTCCAACCAAAGCTCAACCTATCCAGATGAACCATGAGCTTACAATACATTGTCAGAAAGAGATCAGTGATCTCCTAGACAAGAACATAATTTCTCCATCAAAATCTCCCTGGAGTTGTGTGGCATTTTATGTCAACAAAAACTCTGAAATTAAGCAAGGAGTCCCTAGTTTTGTTATCAACTATAAACCCTTAAACGCAGGACTTAGATGAATTAGGTATCCTATTCCTAATAAGAAAGACTTATTGTAGAGAGTCCATACTGCTATGATATTTTCTAAATTTGACTTAAAATCTAGATTTTGGCAAATTCAAATTAACCCAAAAGACAGATATAAAATTGCTTTTGCTGTCCCTTTTGGACAATACGAGTGGAACGTAATGCTTTTTGGATTGAAAAATGCTCCCTCTGAATTTCAAAAAAAAAACAAATGATATCTTTAATCCATTTTCCAGTTTCATAATAACATACATAGACGATGTTCTGGTATTTTCAACAAACATCGATCAACATTTTAAACATTTAAACATATTCTTTAATACAATTAAAGATAATGGATTAGCATTGTCTAGGACTAAGTATAGCTTGTTCCAGACAAATATTAGGTTCCTTGGTCATAATATCCGGCAAGGAACAATTACTCCAATCCAGCGACCTCTCCAGTTTGCTGACAAATTCCCACACCAAATTCTGGATAAAACACAGCTTTAAAGACTTCTTGTTTGTGTCAACTATATTTCTAATTTTATTCCGGGTCTTAGTATTTTGCTGAAACCCCTCCATAATAGGTTAAAGAAGCCTCCATTTCCTTGGACGGACGTTCGAACTAACGCTGTCAAACAAATCAAATTAAAAATTAAAAATCTCCCTCTCCTGAGTCTTCCAAATCCATATGCATTAAAAATAGTAGAAATAGATGCATCAAATTTAGGGTACAATGGAATTTCAAAGCAACTAAAAATAATGAAGAAAGTATCATTGAATATACTTCTAAACATTAGAATAATTCTCAACAGATTATCCTACTATTAAAAAAGAAACTTTGGCTATTGTTTTATGCATATCAAAATTTCAATCAGATTTGTTGAATCAATAGTTTTTTCCTTCGCATTGACTGCAAAGCAGCTAAGTCTAATATGCAGAAAGATGTGCAAAACATCTCTTCAAAACATATATTCGCCTGATGGCAAGCAATTTTATATATTATTTATTTTGATATTGAGTATATTAAGGGAAGCTCAAATTCCATCCCCTATTTCCTGAGACGAGAATTTCTTCAAGGCAGATGAAATGTCAAATAAGTCAAAACCCTCGAGGTTAGCTCTACCGCTCCCCGAGGAGAAGAAGCCACAGGCTGTAACACAACAGCCAAAAGACAAAGCAGTTTCAATAGTTGTTCCAAAACAACAATCAACGATAGCAGTTGCCAAAACAGCAGTCAACAGAAACTGGACCTAGCCAGCCAACATGTAGATCCCCAACAGATTATGCCATGAAAGGTATTCCAATGGCGGTCTCATCACAGCCAATTCCGGCAAAACCAATTTCAATTGCTCAACCTAAAAGATGGGCAGACATCATTGAGGAAGAATCTTCTTTAGAGGATGACAACATGCAATTTGCACAACAACCAGCTTCCACATGGAGAGCAGCAGATTCTAAAAGATGGTAAAAACTTATGGGTTTTATTTCAACAAAACCCATAATCCATCAGACCAAGGAGCAATGGCAAGAAACATGGGCGCAATTCTTAGAAGCAATCACCAAACAAGCCCTGACTCCTTCACACTCAGCATCAACCTCAGCCATGGCTGCTAAGAGCACCACAACCAAGCAAGTGGTGGAAAAAGGCCCCGCTAAGAAAAAAGTGGCGATTAAAAGTCCCACTATACAAAACACTAGCATAGTGGTGGCCAAAAATCACACTTCACGAAGCATGTTGCCTTCTGCACCCAATCAGTCACTTTCTTCACCTGTGCCTCGGCTAATTTCTTCAGCAGGTCCTTACTCGGAGGAACCTCAATATATCGAGAACGAGATGACTTATTCACTCATTCAAACCGAGCCACATCTTTGGGATTCCAACACTCTGGAAGTAGCCAAAAGAATGCTCGACCCAACAGCCACCTTTCTTCAAAAAACTCCTGTTCATACCCAGATGTTCTATGAATTCATTCTTACAGACACCCAGTCCTGTCTATTCAAACCCTTTTTGGATAAAACCCAAACCTACATCACCCATATCACAGTGTGGATAAATAAAATAATTTCACCTATGGGATGGGGCAATCACCCTACGAAAATCAGAAAACATTCGCAACCATTTTCACCTCAATTTTTCAGTTACTATGATTACAGGAACGCATGGTTTAATGCCCTAATAAAACTAGTTCCCGGAGGGGTAGTTTGAATTTGCCAAAATCAAGATTTTATATCTGCTATGAGCCAGAGGGATGCTACCGCCCCTCTGGTATCAGAGCCAATGGGGAAGTACGGATGTGATTCTTGTTTTTAACATACAGTTATATGGTACTGCCAGATCTAGTATGAAACTCACATATCTGTTTGGTTATGGCTGTGCTTGAGATCTGTTCTTACTCTTATCTTATTATAATGCAAGGATGTTAGATCTGATGATGGATCTGTAGATCTACAGATTATTTTCCACAAAATGCTTAAACATATGCTTGTAATGTGAAGAATCTTTGAAGATGGCACTAGGATCTTTCCAGATCCGCACTGTAAGCATGGTTCCCAGGGACTATGGTAAGGTGATGCCTGTAAATGTACCTACTAGGCTTGCAGATGGTTGTAAAACCTTCGGGTCATCCAGAAGAAATTCTTCGTAGAACAATCATAAAGCTTAACCCCTTTGAGTAAAAGAATTAGTATACTTACAGATCTACCCTCTACATCTAACACTGAGCACGATGGTAAGATAAAATCCGAACAGACCCCTTTCAAGGTCATAAAACTTATAGATCTATGAGGTTTAGCACCAGATCTTACTCTTCCGCATAAAGTAGAGTTAAGAACTTGAATAATCTCCTTATGAAACAACTTGGTCTCTTGAGCCAAGGATAAGAAGCAATTTTAAATTTTTAAATTTCGTATTTTCACTCCTTCTCTTCCAGATCTACTAGCTCCTCCTCCTCCTCATCTTCTTCCAATCTTATGCTCAAATAAGAGATTAGTTTATCTGATTTACAACAATCAATTGACGACTGGAAAATTCCTAAACAAAGCCTCAGTCAACAATTTACAAGTCTCTGAAATGGAGCTTGACAAGTGATTATCACATGTCTACCATTGAGCAGACTATTCCTCTAGAGTCAGACCATGAGGAAATCAAACTTCTCAATATCAAATCTATTGAAAAATATAGAAAGAAGAATAATATATTCATTTTGGTTTGGTACAAATAGCTGCTAAGCCATTGTCTAGGGAAGGACTAGATACCTCTCTCCTCCTCTGCCTTAGAGATTCTAGGTTCCTAGAATTTAATGATTCTTTACTAGGAATGGTAGAAATCAGTCTCTGCAATGTCCAATTTATTTCGACTGTTTTCCTAACTTCACAGTCTCACTGAAGGATAGAAATATTTTAGATGCTTTGACCTTAAATGTTAAGACTTCTAATTACTAAACTAAATCTGGTTCGCTCCTAGTAGCAATAATTTACAAGATTCAGTGTAAGGCTGTGAGTTCTGCCTTTAACACTGGAGCTATGAGAACTGCTCACAAGGGTGCAACTATTCTCTTTCAGACAGATCTGCAAATGTCTCATCTGTCTATTCCCAAGCCAATCTCTTGGAACCAGGTTTCTTTCCTGAAACTGGCTTCTACAGGATGCCGCTCCCAGATCCAACACTTCCCTTCCGGATCTGTACTAGTTTCCTTTCGGAGGTCCTTAGCCAAAGAGTTAGTTCCTCTACCTCTTTGCAGTTTGAAATCCTATCAATTCCTTCTGCTAGACATTCAGTGTCTTCATATCCCACTAGAGTCGAGACAGTAGATTTCAATTCTAGGGTTCCACAAGCTAGGTATAAGGTAGAAAAATCATAAACAGTTCCCTCTGCTGACACTACCTACAACCAACCCGATTCTCCTACTTTTACGTAACTAGGTGCCGAAATAGGAGATAACAATATCGTTTTTTGAATTTGACATAAAGGGTCTCCAAAAGGAATTTTATTCTCCTGAAAATCTTTTTAAAAGAACTTGGTTTTTAAACAAGTACAAAGGAGAAGAAAGGAAGAAAATCCAAATAATTTTTTATGACAGTCTAAATGTCATTAAACAACAAATCAATTTCTTTGAATGATTTAAAATTTATGCTGACTATAATCAGATAGATTTCCCTTTTTCAAATTCAACTAATGTTTCAAAATATGGAAAACCAATACTGGCGATGAAGTTATTTTCGAACTTCCTCCGTCACAAGGAGTTTCAACAAACTTTGCTAGCAGCTCAGTTACAGCCTCACCTTTCAAAAGGAGAGCTGACACTGAGCCGATCACTGATAAAGATATTAAAAATATTTTTGGACAAAATAATTATACTAATAAGTATTTAAAAACTCTTGGAGAATACTTAGTTTCAAATTCACCTTCAACTTCTCTGAAGAAACCAACTGTAGGACCTTCTACCCCTACAACTCCATTATTTAAACCATACGAGATCCCTAGAACCCATACTAGAGAACTTCTTATGCACCGTTCTGCGGATTCTCCTAAACTCTCTGAACTTCAACAGAGAATAGCGGAAATAGAGAAATCCTTAACACTCCAGGACACTCCAGTCCGATAGACTGAAGAAACTTCTTCTTCTAGGATCGTAGGAGCTTTAATAGAAACCGACTCGGATAATGAATCTGAACAATTTTCACAAATTTCTCTAGAATACAACCCTCCTCTAGAATTAGCAGCAATTAAGTCAGAGTTTTCCAACTGGCGAAAGCATCAAAAACTGTATTACCCTAGAGATACACATCCAGACGTGATTTTAGAAGAAATACCTAATACCATGCAAAATAATTATAGTGCTCATAATATTTATGAATGGAATATAGATGGATGTTCCAAATATAATATTCATCCTAAATTACAGCAGATGACCATGGTGGCCACTGCTAACAAAATATCTCATAAATGTTTTAACCAGAGTACTACTCATGTTTTAGTTGTTCGTTTTACTGTTGATAACGATCGAAATTGCAAATTATCAAAAATTTCTTTACCCAAATTAATTATCCAAATTAACCCAAAAGACAGATATAAAAATGCATTATCCAAATTAAAGCAGAGCAAAATTTGGATTTTGGCAAGTTCAAATTAACCCAAAAGACAGATATAAAACTTCTTTTACTGTCCCTTTTGGAAAATACGAGTGGAACGTAATGCCGTATGGATTGAAAAACGCTCCCTCTGCATTTCAAAAGATAATGAATGATATCTTTAATCCATTTTCCAATTTCGTAAAAACATACATAGACGATGTTCTGGTTTGTCAACAAACATCGGTCAAAATTTTAAACATTTAAATATATATATTTAATACAATTAAAGATAATGGATTAGCACTGTTTAGGACTAAGTACAGCTTGTTCCAGAAAAATATCAGGTTCCTTGGTCATAATATCCAGCAAGGAACAATTATTCCAATCCAGCGATCTTTCAAATTTGCTGACAAATTCCCATACTGGATAAAACACAACTTCAAAGATTTCTTGGTTGTGTCAACTATATTTCTAATTTCATTCCGGGTCTAAGTATTTTGCTGAAACCCCTCCATGACAGGTTAAAGAAGCCTCCATTTCCTTATACGGACGTTCAAACTAACGCTGTCAAACAAATCAAATTAAAAATTAAAAATCTCCTTCTCCTGAGTCTTCCAGATCCATCTTCATTCAAAATAGTAGAAACAGATGCATAAGATTTAGGGTACAATGGAGTTTTAAAGCAAATTAAAAATAATAAAGAAAGTATCATTGTATATATTTTTAAACATTGAAATAATTTTCAAAAAAATTATCCTACTATTAAAAGAAATTTTTGGTTATTGTTTTATGCAATATAAAAATTTCAATCAGATTTGTTGAATTAAAAGTTTTTGCTTCGCATTGACTACAAAGCAGCTAAGTCTGTTCTGTAGAAATATGTGCAAAACATCACTTCAAAACATATTTTCACCAGATGGCAAGTAATTTTATCTATTTTTGATTTTGATATTGAAATATTAAGGAAGCACAAATTCCATCCCCGATTTCCTGACACGAGAATTTCTTCAAGGCAGATAAAATACCAAAAAAGCCAAAACCCCCGAGGTTAGCTCTACCGCTCCCAAAGGAGAAGAAGCCACAGGCTGTCATACAACAGCCAAAAGACAAAGCAGTTTCAACAGTTGTTCCAAAACAACAATCAACGATAGCAGTTTCCAAACAGCAACAATCAACAGAAGTTGGACCTAGCCAGCCAACATGCAGATCCCCAGTAGATTATGCCATGAAAGGTATTCCAATGGTGGTCTCATCACAGCTAATTTCGGCTAAACTAATTTCAATTGCTCAACCTAGAAGATGGGCAGATATCGCTGAGGAAGAATCTTCTTCAGAGGATGACAACGTGCAATTTGCACAACAACCAACTTCCACACGGATAGCGGCAGATTTTAAAAGATGGTCAGAACTCATGGGTTTTATTTCAACAAAACCCATAATCCAGACAGAGCAAGGGAAATGGAAAGAAACATAGCGCAATTCTTAGAAGCAATCGCCAAACAAGCCCCGACTCCTTCAGACTCAGCATCAACCTCAGCCGTGGCTGCTAAGAGCACCACAACAAAGCAAGTGGTGGCAAAAGGCCCCCCTAAGAAATAAGTGGCGATTAAAAGTCCCACTATACAAAACACTGGCACAGTGGTGCCAAAAACCCCCACTTCACAAAGCATGGTGCCTTCTGCATCCTATTAGGCACTTCTTCACCAGTGTCTCAGCCAATTTCTTCAGCAAGTCCTTACTCGGAGGAACCTCAATATATGAAGAACGATATGACTTATTCACTCATTCAATCTGAGCCACATCTTTGGGATTCCAACCCTCTGGAAGTAGCCAAAAAAAATGCTCGACCCAACAACCAACTTTCTTCAGAAAACTCCTGTTCATACCCAGATGTTCTACGAATTCATTTTATAGACACCCAGTCCTGTCTGTTCAAACCTTTTCTGGATAAAACCAAAACCTACATCACCCATACTACAGTTTGGATAAACAAGATAATTTCACCTAAGGGGTGGGGCAATCACCCTACTAAAGTCAGAAAACTTTCGCAACCATTTTCACATCAATTTTTCAGTTACTATGATTACAGGGACGCATGGTTTAATGCCTTCACCTTCCACAATCATACTAACAAACATTCTTATTTCCTGCTTTGGGGCAAACAATTATCGACGGAATTTCCCCAGTAGTTCTTGCACCAATGGTGGCCTATTTACGGCCATACGGAGAATATTTTCCCTCCACATGTGAAAGATGGATACGTGTACTTCTGCTCCAGATTTCAGGGTGATCAACACATATCCAAGCTGCTTTAATTTTCCCATAAGTTCTATATCCCTAGGATCTATACTCAGATGTTTGTCTTCCATAAAAAGGAAGGATACAAAGGAATGCCTTGGCTAGCCCTTCAAGGATATTGCAAATGGTATAAGGCATGGAGAGACGTCACCAGCACCTATTTGCCAGCAGTAGAAGGATGGTACGCCAAGAATCCTAAGTGCCTATCACCAACGAATGTAACAAAATCTTTGTTTTTACAGCAAAAGTCTCTAGTTACAGCAAAACTAGTAGGCTCCACCAACAAGGAAGAATACATCCAGGAGATGGAAGAGATTCTCCGACAATTAAAGGGAAAGGAACTTGATCAACAGTTATCGGTCTCGTCTGAAGAGCAATCAGAAGAAGAAGATGACCCTGACTACGAAGAATGAGTCTAAGCTAAGACCAACTTGATACTGAGATCATCCATGACGCCAGCGCAGAATTTTCCAGAAAATTACTGTTGCAGAGTTACTGTAGAATACAGTGCACTTATCACTGTAGATTACTGTGCACTTTTTACTGTTGCAAAGCACTATACACTTTCACTGTGGTAAGGTCTATAATTCTATAAATAGAGCCCCTCACACACTTCATATCCATCTTTCAGTTTTCACTCCCAGTTTCGGAAAGCATTTTCCACACACACTTCTCTCACTAAACCTCTCAACTCTTAAGAGCTTTATACCCTATAAACTTTTAAGTTTTAATTTTTCAATATTTGTATTTTAATTTCTTATTATTAGTAACACCTCTGGACGGCTCTTCCACCAGATTTTATGTTTTAATCTTGCTTTAGCATACTTGTATTCAGTCAGCTATGCCGCCTATTTTACTTAGCATACGCTTGCATATGGTCGGCTCTGCCGCCTAAGTTTAATTTTGTTTATTGCTTCCTGTTCCTTACATTCCTCGCATTTCCCACTTGCAACGGCCTACACAGCCTGTTTGAGCTTTTCTAGCTCATAATTGTTGGAGGACAAGTCTATCTAGTTCTTGTCTAGCTTTTATATCCCTGATTTCTTCCTTTTGGTATGCTATTACAGATTGAAAGTCTGAAATGGTCACTTTTGCTACCTTAGGACTTTCAGACGGAAAATCGCTTAATAATATCTGTTATGTTGTAGGTATTGGCTACCTGGGGATGATTTTGAAGAGTTGAAGATGAAGATGTTGAAGGCTTATTAAGGACTGTCTTATGTTTTCCTAAATAATTCCTTTTAAACTCAGGATCTTGAAGATCACCAATCACTTCAAGAAGAAAATCTTGTTCTTTTGTGAGAACACTGATATGAGGGAGGTCATCTTGGTCAGACTCTTCTGAATATGTAGAAGATGAATCTAAATCATCTTCTAGTATGTTGTTAATTTGCTCATCATCGGATATTTCATTATCTGTATTATCCAAAGATTTACTTAATTCAACTAGTAATTTCTCTATTTTGTTTAGATTTGGTTCATCAAGTTGTAGGCTCTTGATCTTCTTAAAGACTTTACAAAACTTAGCGATGTGGCCTGCCTTTCCACACTTAAAACATTTCTCAGTGGAAGTAGAAGTCTTTCCATCTTTATTAAAAGATTGACAAGACTTATTTTTTGTATATGAGGGTTTCTTTTTCCTATTGAAATTGTATTTTCTAATATTGGACGATTCAGTATCTTTGGATTTCTTCTTTCTATGGGGTTTTCTACCACACGAAGGAAGACCAAATTGTTCGCAGAAACTTTCTAAGTCTCTACGCTCTATCTTTGGCAAGTTGTCTAAGTATTTTATCTTGCCTACAGATTTTCAGAGCAACTTGTTGAATCTGGCTAATTATCTGGCCATAGGTGACTTGATCGTAAGGAACAATATCACCGGAATATTGACTCTAAAATTCGTAGATATAAAACTGTTTAACCAGAGTAAGCTTTACCCAAATTAATTGTCTAAATTAACCCAAAAGATAGATATAGAATTGCTTTTATTTTCCCTTTTGGACAATATGAGTGGAACGTAATGCCGTTTGGATTGGAAAACGCTCCCTTTGAATTTCAAAAAATAATAAAATGATATATTTAATCCATTTCCCAATTTCGTAATAAAATACATAGACGATGTTCTGGTATTTTCAACAAACTTCGATCAACATTTTAAACATTTAAACATATTCTTTAATACAATTAAAGATAATGGATTAGCACTGTCTAGGACTAAGTACAACTTGTTCCAGACAAATATCAGGTTCCTTGGTCATAATATCCAGCAAGGAACAATTACTCCAATCCAGCGATCTCTCCAGTTTGCCGACAAATTCCCAGACCAAATTCAGGATAAAACACAGCTTCAAAGATTTCTTGGTTGTGTCAACTATATTTTTAATTTCATTCCGGGTCTAAGTATTCTAATTTCATTCCAGGTCTAAATTTATTTCGGGTATTGGGCCAAACAGCAGATGACTTGTCAATATTAAAACACTAATCAACTTAAGTAAACTGCTAGATAATGGCTTAGCAGCTATTTGTACCAAACCAAAATGAATATAATTATACTTCTTTTTATATTTTTCAATATATTTAATATTAGGAAGTGAAATTTCCTCATGGTCTGACTCTAGAGGAATAGTCTACTCAATGGTAGACATGTGATAATCACTTGTCAAGCTCCAATTCTGAGACTTGTAAATTGTTGATTGGGGGTGTTTAGGGATTTCCCAGTCGTTAATTGATTGCTGTAAATTAGTGAAACTAATCTCTTCTTTGAGCTCAAAATTAGAAGAAGATGAGGAGGAGGAGGAGCTAGTAGATCTGGAAGAGAAGGAGTGAAAATACGACATTTAAAAATTTAAAATTGCTTCCTATCCTTGGCTCTGATACCAGAGGGGCGGAAGCTAGTCCCCGGAGGGGTACTAGGGGACTAGAAAATGCGAGGAATGTAAGGAACATGAAGCAATAAACAAAATTAAACTCAAGCGGCATAGCCGACCGAATGCAAGTATGCTAAAGCAAGATTAAAATATAAAATCTGGCGGTAGAGCCGTCCAGAGGTGTTATTGATAATATGAAATTAAAATACAAATACTAAAAAATTAAAATATATATATATATATATA
>MCJB01050882.1:11570-36692 GCA_002018475.1 Nicotiana obtusifolia | reverse complement strand
TATATATATATGTAGTTATTTTACTCCACCGAGCCGCGCTATAGTTGGCCGGGTACGGCACCTATTTGTGCAACCACTGATCAGTTGGGTTATGACCAAGCCTAATAATGGCCGGGTAGTTATGACCGAGCCTAATAATGGCCGGGTAGTTATTTTTAATGTATATGAAAATGACAAGCCCACAGTGGCGCAGATAGTGGGTTAAGGTAACGATTACGTAATGCACCCGGTAATGTGAATGTATTTGAAAATGGCAAACTCGCAAAGGTAATAGTATAATGCTGTAATGATGGAAATAGGCAATATAACAACGACGAAATGAAAGCATGTAATTAGACAAATATTACTACGTGTTATGGTAGCTGCCCTCAGAGGTAATTCTGTTCCTACGAGTTATATGTTTCTATCCTGATGCCTATATTACTACTCTTATATTGTGTCTCATGTCTTACATACTCAGTACATTTTCCGTACTGACGTCCTTTATTTTGTGGACGCTGCATATCGTGCTGCAGGTCCTAATAGGTTGGCAGACGGAGCCTCCCCACCGCAGTAGGTCACCAGTTCAGCAAACATAGCAAGATTCATCTTTCGGACTTGCTATAATGGGGTATGCATTCTGTATAATGTCTGTTCTAATAGAGGCTCAATAGACAATACCAGTGGAGTATAGACAGTGGTTGGCTATGTATAAACAGGTGTCAAGATGTATCCATGTTTTGTAAATCTTATGCCTAAACACGGTGATACGTTTCCAGGGATGTGTGTATGTATGTATGTGTACGGAGCGTGACCCCAATGGGAGGTCCAATTAAATGATCTTTTTGTTTGAAATAATAAGATAGCTGAAATAAAGGGTTCGTCGGTACTCTGCGAGCAGAGTCCGATGCCCGGTCGCGGCCCCCGCCTCTGGTCGGGGCGTGACAACTACTCACCTCGAACCGGCTAAATCCCTAGCCCGCTACGCCTTTGCCCCTCGAATTGGTCTCCACACTCGTCAAATCTATCCAAAATCAAAACGAATACGTCACAATATGCTGAGGGGACAAAGCCCAAGCGAAAACAATCGAAAAATACCAAAAATTCCAAAATTAGCAAAACCCGAGCCCCGAGCCCACTTCTCGAAACTCAGAAATTTTCGCATCAAAGGGTTCTTTATCTCCCAACGAGTTCGTACATATCAAAAGTTCTCAAATACGGCCCCAAATGGTCCTCCAAATACCCAATTAAAATTTCAAAATCCCAAGCCCTATTTCTTCCATTTTTAGCAAGACTTCAATGATTTTCTAGGTGGATTTCACAATATAAACGAGTTTTAGGTCCGAAATTCTTACCTCCAATCAATTCTCCTTGAATTCCTCGTTAATTTCCTTCAAGAACCTCCAAAAATGTGCAACTATGGGTGAAAATACACCCAAAATCGCAGACAAAATAAGGCTTAAAAACATTCTGCCCAGGCTTCATCGAGTTGTACTTGCGCTGTGCAGGTTGTACATCCTCTTACCATTTTCCCTTGCTGTACACCTTCTGTTAAAACGCTCATAACTCCTTGTGGAAATATCCAAATGATCAACTTTTTAAATATTTAGAAACTAGACTCGAAGATCTTTCGTTTGATTGGTTGTACACTATATAACTCTTTATATATTCCGAGATATGAGCTTCTAAAATGCATCAGAAAATTCTGTCGAAATTGCTCCACCAGCCAACTTCAATCAATCATAACTTTCTGTACAAATGTCCAAATGATAAATGATTTATCTTTATGGAAACTAGATTCAAAGGGTTACAACTTTTATGTGATCATCTCAATAATTCCTTATATATTGCGAGATATAAGCTTCCAAAGTCGGTCCTGTGCAGTAGAAATTTCTGCCATGCTCACTGCCTGGAAAACAACAGCAGTACCGAGCTTCGGTTAATCGATAGTAACTTTTGATGCAAATGTCCAAATGATAAATTTTTTATCTTTATGGAAACTAAATTCAAAGGACTACAACTTTCATGTTTTGTAAATTTTCTGATTCCTTATAGATTACAAGATATGAGCTTCCAAACTGGACTACTCACACAAGTTTTTCTGTAACTTTTCTGCAATTTTATTTTTTTCCAAAGGTGAAATAGTCCGTTTAACCACCCAAAACTCATCCGAGCCATTTGGGACCCCGTCCGGATATACCAACAAGTCCTAAAACATATTACGGACTTAGTCGAGGCCTCAAATCACATCCAAGAATGCTAAAAACACGAATGATACACCAATTCAAGCCTAATGAAACTAATAAATTCTAACTTCTACATTCGATTTCGAAACCTATCAAATCGGGTCCTATTGACCTCAAATTTTGCATACAGTCATAAACGACATAACGGACCTATGAAGATTTTCAGAACTGGATTATGACCCCGATATCAAAAAGTCAATTCCTCGGTCAAACTTTTCAAAAATCTTCCATTTTCCAACATTCGCCAAAATGCGTTGAATTGTCCTACGGACTTTCAATTTCAAATCCGGACATACGCCTAAGTGCGAAATCACCACACGAAGCTATAGCAACTCTCAGAATTTCATTCCGACCCTCGGATCAAAATTTTGCCTAACAACCGAAAATCGCCAAAATACTAACTCCACCAATTCAAGCCTAATTCTACACCGAACCTCCAAAACCAATTCCAATCACACTCCTAAGTCGTAAATCACCTCCTAAAGAAAACCGAACCATCAGAACTCACATCCGAGCCCTCTAACTCATAAGTCAACATCCGGTTGACTTTTCCAACTTAAACCTTCTTAAAAGAGACTAAGTGTCTCATTTCTTACCAAATCCACTCCGAACGCAAGCTACTTAACTCGATCACATAAAACACGGATAACGAAGCATAATGAAGCAGAAATGGGAGAAACAGAGCGGTAATTCATGAGACGACTGGACGGGTCGTCACAACATAATAACATGTGGAGTATATCTGTAAAAAACTAATAATGGAAGCAAGAACCAATAAATGGCAACAAGGAATAAACATGTGATAAAAACAGTAAGGTAATCAGAATACTATTAAAGTACTAGTGAAACCAAATAAGGAAAACAAATGATAACCAAAAATCAATCCAATCTAATATAATGTTTACAACAGAAACACCCTAAGGTACCACACGTCATAACCACAAGCCACGAGTCCCAAATCCCAAATCATATGTACATGGCACTTCGTGCACACATTATCAATCACAACCGCACAGACAACTCATATGTAGCATGGACAACTCACGCGCCAATATCTCAATCCACCTGGCATGGTCACAGGCTCACCATCACAATCCGCCCGGCATGGTCACAGGTTCATTATCACAATGAAAGCAGATATACAAGGATACATGTGCATGATCATGAATATCAAGTTTCATACTCCTGAAATGGTATAAATGACATGTTACTGTGTATACATGTGCGAGTGTACTATTACATCCTAAGTCAACTAGTAATATCAAAGGCGTCGAGTAGCTCATTGGAAACAACACAAAAAGTCACGTGATGTGCATGACACACACAAGGAAAATCACACCATCACACGAATATCATAAAAAATATGCGCTCCGGCCATCACATATTATCCCTGAAATAGCCATCCTTATCCCACTACGCAGACAATATCATAATAACCACTCGTATTGCTCCGCCCAGACAATAAACATAACAGCCACATGTATCGCTCTGTCCAAACAATGTATCAGTAGCCCCTCGTATCACTCCACCCAGACGATATATCAATATCCACATGTATCACTTTGCATAATCAACTATAGTGAAATGCCACCCTTATGCTCCGTATAGCACCAATAATCCACACAACAAATCCGCATGTGCCAACATCACAGCAACACGACATATCAACTCGTAAAACACGTGCCCTTAGGCCACAACATTTCAAAAATCAACAATACTAATGTTGCCACAAAACATAGCTCACGACTCAACCACAATGTGTACAAGAATCTCAATAACAACAAAATGAACGAGAAATAACTCAACAATGAAAGGTATTCCAATAACCAACAATTTCAACCACAGCCGTGTTAATAGCTTTCAATAACTACCACTTTAATAACTCAAAAATGAAGGTATTAAATGGAATCTTCCAAATTCCAATGCATAAAATAAGCTTAAGAATAAAAGAGCTAGCACAAATTAGCAACTACGACTAAATGCATGAGAATAACTCGACAATGGAAAGAATAGCTTGTAACAACAACTACTAACAAATGCATATAAGGGAAACCTCGACAATGGAAACTAAAACATGAAATAACAACTTCAATTAAAGCATGTAAGAATAAACTTGATAACGGAAAGATAGAACAATTGATAACAACTTTAATTAAATGCTTATGCGTAACCTAAGAGTCTAAACCGGTCAATTTTCATATATAAGATCATGTACACACCCATCACTCATGTACACATCTTTCACATAATTCAAATAGTGCAATCAAACTCAATACTAAGGGGTAGTTCCCCCATAAAAAGTTAGGCAAGATACTTACCTCAAAGAAGTTAAATCAATAATCTAAGAAGCCTTTCCCACGTGAAATAACTTACGGATGGCTCGATCTAGCCAAAAGAAACTTAATATCATAAATAAAAACCATAAGAAATAATTCCCGATAATAAAGCTTCGATCTTGAACAAGAATCAAAAAGTTAACCCAAAAAGTCAACCCCGGGCTCGCACCCTAGAACCCGAAAAAACTCACAAAATCCGAACACCCATTCCGATACGAGTCCAACCATACCAAAATCATCCAGTTCCGACCTTAAATCGGCCTTCAAATCACAATTTATATTTTAGAAAAGTTTTTACTAAAATCCCCAATTTTTCCAATTCAAATCACCAATTAAATGAGAAAAACAAATATGGAATCATGAATAATGGACAAATCCGAGTCAAAAATACTTAACCTGATCCAAATCGTGAAAATCCCCTCCAAAATCGCCCAAAACATAGCTCTATAACTCAAATGTGAAGAAATAACAAAAACCCTCGAAATAGAGTACTTTATACATTCTGCACTGTGAAACACATCGCGATTGCGAAAATTACATCGCCATCGAAGAAGAAACAACACTGCACCGTAAAATGAACTTTGCAAACGCGATATCATGGATGCGAACGCGATGAATCAGGCAGCCAAGCATACGTGAACGTGTGATTATACCGCGAACGCCAAGACCAAAGAACCCGACCTCTCCAACATGACCAATAACTCTGCGATTGCGACCTCTAAATGCGAACATGATGAGTCAGCACTCCACAGGTCTGCGATCGCGACCAAACCTCTGCAAATGTGAAGAAGAGAAGCTACCAGCCACCAAGATACACTATGCGAACACGATTCCTTAGTCGCGATCGCAATGAAGAAAATCAGATATAAGAACCAGCAGGTCAAAACTTGAGGAAATGGGCCGTAGCCCATCTGAAACACACTCGAGGCCCCCGAGATCCCGTCTAATTACACCAATCAGTCCCAAAACATAACACGAGCCTAGTAGAATTCTCAAATCACACCAAACAACATCGAAACTACGAATCGCACCCCAATTCAATCCTAATGAACTTTCAACTTCCAAAACTCACGCCGAACCATATCAAATCAACTCGGAATGACCTCAAAATTTAGATGCAAGTCCCAAATAACACAATGGACCTATTCCAACTCTCAAAACCAAAACGCAAACCCGATATCAACAAAGTCAACTCCTCGTCAAACCTCTTAACCTTCAAAACCTTCAACTTTTTAACTTTCGCCAAAGATTATCAAATCAATCTACAGATATTCAAATCCAAATCGGGACATATGACTAAGTTAAAAATTATCATACGAAGCTATTGGAATCATCAAAATATCATTCCGGGGTCGTGTATACAAAAGTCATATTCCGGTCAACTCTTATCACTTAATCTTCTAAAACTAGAATCGTTCTTCCAAATAAATTTGGAATCGCTCAAAAATCAAAGCCGACCATACAGACAAGTCATAATACATAATGCTAAGTTACTCGAGACCTTAAACTGCTGAAAAAAATGCTAAAGCTCAAAACGTTTGATCGGGCCATTACAAGTTTGTTAGTTTATGTGTATTAGGAGATTAAGTTGTACTCAGATGTCATTCAAAACATGTTAGCTGGAGTCATTGTTTGAGTGTGCAAGTTAGAGTAGCTTTTAATTCATTCAAGTAGTAGAAATAGGAGAAGTGTGCGGGTATTGGTTTATAAGTCTTGTAATAAGTACATTTGGATCATTTGTTCTAGTGAAGTTGAAGTTAAAATCCTACGTGGTGTTCGTGGTTTTTTCACCTTTGAGCTAGGTAATTTTCCATGTAAAAAAATACTTCTTTTTTTTCACTGTTTATTTCATTTATGAGTAAGAAGTTAGGAAAAGAACCAAGTTCTTTAGTAATTTAGGAAGGTACTCAAATTAAAATTGGTAGCAGAGCGGGTTCTCTCAAATGTGGTTAACACCTAGAGAGACCTTGGAAGAAAATGAGTGCTCCACCTGGAATTAACAAAGGACAGTCAACTACTAGACCACATATGTTCAAAAAAATACTACAGTTGGTGGAAGGCATGAATGGAGGATCTCCTAACGGCTGTGGACTATGAACTATGGACAATAGTGAATATAGGACCACTAACACCCACCAAACAAAATGGGCAAAACGAAACTGTTCCCAAAAACCCATTTGAATTTGTAGTAGTGACTTTAGGATGATGGAAAAGATGCAAAGGCCAAGAAGATCCTCATATGTGGACTTGGTCCTGATGAATACAACATGATATCTCTATGCTCCAATGCAAAGGAGATCTGGGATGCACTTCAAACTTCTTATGAAGGAAAAAATCAAGTGAAGAGATCAATGATTGAGTTGCTCATGAGAAACTATGAGCTCTTTATAATGAAGGAGTTTGAACCTATTCAAGAGATGATGACTAGGTTCACTATAATAACAAATGAACTGAAGTCACTGGGAAAGGTATTCACTTCTGAAGAACTAGTTAGCAAGGTTCTAACAATTCTCCCTGCTTCACTGGAATCAAAATTCACAGTCATTCAAGAAGCAAAGGAGTTGGATAAGATTTCACTAGACGAGTTAATTAGAAACTTAAAAAATCATGAGATGAGAAAGCTGGAACAACGCAAGGAGTAACTAAAGAGGGATAAGGCCTTGGTTTTCAAGACGTCCGAAGAAGATGAGTCTGACAATGATGAACTAGACCTAGCTGCGTTTGCTAAGTTCAAAAAGTTCATGAAGAATTCCAAGAATGCATCAAAGAGAAAATACGAAAGAGCGAGGCCTAAACAAAGGCGAAATCCTAGGCAAGGGTTTCACTGAGGCCATGAAACAAGCCTTTCTAGCAGCATATGAAGACAATGGAAGCGAAGAGGAGGAGAAGGAGGAGGAGGCTATTAGTCTTTATGCTATGATCAATTCACACGAGGTTGTTGAAGCTGAATTTCCAATACAGCTAGGAATGTACATTGGAAGACCCCCTCCTTTTGATGGACACCACTATGACGAATGAAAGATGCGTATGAAAGTATTTCGTCAGGCTACTGATTTTGACCTATGAATAATTCTCAATCATGGAATTACACCCACCAAGGTGGATAGTGATGGAAATAACAATATCAAGAGAGAGGAAGAATATGATGTTGAGGATCGTCAGATAAACCAGAAAAATACTAAGGCAAAGGATCCGCTCTATAGAAGTCTAGCAAGGAGTGTTCTTTACAAGGTGTCCTCTTGCATCTCTGCTCATGATTTATGGAGGACTTTGGAGGCTGATTTTGGAAATGAAAACACTAAGGTTGCCCTAATGGCAATTGAAGAAAGCCAAAAGAGGAAGTGATAGGAATGATGTCTATGAGCGACTCAGAGGCTGAAGATGAAGCAAATTAGGTAAGTATCTCTAACTTGAAAGAAAATATCCATGCTATGTCTAGAAAATAGTTAATGGCCATAATAGTTACCATGATGAGTCAGATGGATAGGTTAAGTACTGGAAATGATCAGTTAGTAAGCAATCTTTTATGTGTTCAGCTTGATCTTAAAAGTCTTGAATCTAACAAATCTGATCTTGAAGGAGAGGTCAAAAATCTTAAGGACCAAGTCTTGAGCTCGCTTCTCATAATGAGCAGCAATATACTATTAATAGTAAGGGAATAATGAGTGATCTGCAAAAAAATCTTGAAAAAGAACTGAAAGAGCTCAAAAATAGTTTGTATGATGCGGACTGTAGAAATAAAGTACTGCAAGAGAACCTTGAAAAGACAAAGTATGAAGTATCTTGGCTACGAAAGTGGCATAGATCCTTTGATGCACTGAATTGGTTCAATGATAATTGCAACACTAATAAATCAGGAATTAGATATAGGAAAAATGTACCTAGGATTTATCCTAAATATATAGGAATTTCTGATAATAAAATGTGCACTCATTGTGAGAAGGTGGGATACTTCAGAGATACTTGCGCTGCCTTAATTCATGCTCAGTTTAGGAATACCTTTGGGTTATTTAAAGAAGTAGAGAAGGAAGAAAAACCCCAATCAATCATCATGTTTAAACTAAGTGGATTAAGGTCAATAAGAAAAGAACAGTTAATACCCTCCCTTTCTAGGCAAAAAGAGATTTGATTCATCCCTTTTCCAATATAAAGGGACCCAAGCTTGTCTGGGTTCCCAAGACTAACTTGTGATTTTTGTTGTAGGCTAAAGTGAAAGGAAGCAATCAAGACTGAAATCTAGATAGTGGATGCTCAAGACATATGACTGGTGAAAAGAAAAAATTGCTTTTACTGACAGCCTTCCAATGAGGGACTGTATCATTTGGAAATGGGAAGAAAGGACAAATAATGAGTATTGGTAAAGTTGGTAAGTCACTCTCTGATGCTATAGAAGATGTGTGCTATGTTGTGGGACTCAAACATAATCTTCTCATCATTTCTCAAATGTGTGATAAAGGTAATGAAGTAAAGTTTAATTCCACAATCTGTACTGTCACTAAGTTAGATACTGATGAAATTGTTCTGAAAGGCAAGAGACATAACAATGTCTACAAGATATCTATTATGTTTCTTCATCAGAGTAAGCATACATGTTTAAGTGTAGTGGAAGATGATCCACTATTATGACATACAAGATTAGGACATGTCAGTCTGTCTCAACTCAACAAGCCGGCAACAAAGGACCTGGTCCTTGGGCTACCAAAAGTTGAGTTCATATCAGACAAAGTCTGATATACCCGTGTCAGAGGTAAACATGTAAGGTCATCCTTTAAATCTAAGAAATTTGTCAGTACTTCCACACCCTTGAACTTCATCACATGGACCTATGTGGACCAATGAGAGTTAAGAGCAGGGGAGGAAAGAAGTATGTGTTAGTGATTGTTAATGGCTTCTCTAGGTACATATTGTTTGTAGCATCTAAGGATGAAACCTTTGATGTATTTCGTGTGTTTGTCAGATGATTCAATAGAAACTAGGGAGTGTTGTATCAAGTATAAGAATAGACCATGGGACTGAATTTGAAAACTCTAAATTCTTTGAATTTTGTAGCATTCATGGTATTGAACATAACTTCTCTGCACCCAAAACTCCACAAAAAAATGGTGTTGTGGGAAGAAAGAACAGATCTCTAGAAGATATGGGTAGGACTATGTTGATTGCAAGTGGATTGTCTAAAAGATTTTGGGCTGAGGCAGTCAATAGTTCTTGCTACTTGTTAAACAGCTGCATGGTCAGACCCATTCTTGAGAAGACTCCCTATGAGTTACTTCGAGGAAGAAAGCTCAACATCACTCACCTAAGAGCTTATGAGTGTAAATATTTTATGCACAACAATGGCAAAGAAGCTCTAGGTAAGTTTGATGACAGAAGTGATGAGGGAGTTTTCATGGGTTTCTCACCACATAGTAAAGCATACAAAGTGTTTAATAAAAGAACTATGTGAGTGGAAGAAAATGTTCATGTAATTTTTGATGAGTCTAACAACATGGTTGAGAAAGGTTTGCAGGATGAAGATTATAACATAGGGCTCACTGATGAGGGAACTTTTGGAGAATTTGAATGACAACCTGAAGGGGCATCAGGAAATCATAAAAGAGATGAAAGTGATAAGGAAGAACAGGAAGAAGAGGGAACTATACTGACTCATACTTAGACAGGTGAAGCTGTATCCATTGGCACTAGTCCTTTGGGTCACTCCTCTCCTGAACCATCTTAGGGTATACAAGTTAGGCCATGGGAACATCAAAACTCACTTCCCCTTGAGAATATCATCTCTAATACAAATGCAGGAGTACAAACAAGGTCATCTCTAAGAAACCTGTGTGCACTCACTGTATTTCTCTCACAAATTGAGCTTAAAAGCATAAAGGAAGCCCTAAAGGACCCGGATTGGATAATGGCCATGCAAGAGGAGTTGAATCAATTTTAGAGGAGCAATGTCTGGCATCTGGTGCAAAGACCCAAATACAGAACTGCTATAGGTACCAGATGGGTATTCATGAACAAGCTGGATGAGCAAGGAAATATTATTAGGAACAAGGCCAAACTGGTGGTTCAGGGATACAATCAAGAAGAAGGAATTGATTATGATGAGATATTTTCCCTTGTAGCCAGAATGGAAGCTATAAGAATGTTAATAGCTTTTGTTGCACATATGGAATTCACCATATTAGATGGATGTGAATAGTGCATTTCTGAATGGTTACCTGAAAGAGGAAGTGTTTGTTAAACAGCCCCTTAATTTTGAAAGTGAAGAGTTCTCTGACCATGTTTTCAAGTTGGACAAGGCAATATATGGGCTAAAGCATACTCCAAGAGCCCGGTATGAGAGGCTCTCAAAATTCTTCTAAACCAATAAGTTTGTAAGGGGTAAGGTGGATAATACATTATTTCTGAAAAATAAGGGAAAGAATCTTCTGATTGTGCCGGTGTATGTGGATGAATCTTCTGATTGTGCAGCTGTATGTTGATGACATTAGCTTTGGGGCTACTAATGAAGCAATGTGTAAAGAATTTGGTATAATGATGGGCAGTGAATTAAAATGGGCATGATGGGTGAATTGAATTTCTTTCTTGGGCTGCAAATCAAACAGACACCTACTGGAACCATGATTCATCAACAAAAATACATCAAAGAACTCTTGAAGAAATTCGACATGGATTCTTCAAAGTCAATTGGTACCCCTATTGCCATTGCAACAAGGCTATATCTAGATGAAGAAGGATAAAGTGCAGAGCAAAAACTATACATAAGAATGATTGGTTCACTGTTGTATCACATTGCAAGCAGGCTTAATATTGTGTTCAATGTGGGTCTAGGTGCAAGATTTCAGGCTAATCCCAAGGAGTCTCATTTAAACGCAGTTAAAAAAATACCCAGATATCTTAATGGAACTCCTGATTTGTGTCTGTGGTATCCAAGAGGTTACAACTTTGACTTAGCTTGTTATGCTGATACTGACTATGCAAGTTTTCATATTGAAAGGAAAGCAACTTCAAAAATAACATATTTTGTTGGTTCATGCTTGGTGTCTTGGGGAACAAAGAACTAAAACTCAGTGGCCTTATCTACAGCTGAAGCAGAATATATAGCAGCAGTATCTTAATGTGCTAAATTACTATAGATAAGATGGCAGCTCAGGGACTATGGTATTTATGTTGATTGTGTTCCTATTTTTACGACATCACTAGTGCTATAATATTGCTAAAATTCCATGTCAGTATAAGAGAACTAACCACATTGATATCAGACATTATTTTCTCATAGATAATGTTGAAAAAGAAAATATCTCAATAAATTTCTATAAAATGGAAGATCAAATTGCTGATATTTTCACTAAGGCACTGAGTAGGGACCATTTTGATAGAAACAGACTAGAACTGGGATTAATCAATGCCTCCCACTAGGTTGAACCCTAGTAATTGTCTAGAAAAAGGAGTCAATAGATGTGGATAGTTGAGGTATCAAATGCTTGATTCAGTCTAATACTTGTTCTATGTATATACACTTGCCTAGAAGTCTAACTGATGATGGACTCGGGTACGTGCCATCTTGTTGAAAATCATTGGAACTTAATAACTGAAATGACTGCTTCTCTCATATTTCCTAATTCAGTTAGTATCACTCCTAGTTGTTATCAAAGTCAAGGATCGATGGGGATTCCTAGCATAATTAGACTCCAATTAATTCTAAGAGTCCAGTCGTCAAAAATAATAGTTATTAGAGTCCCATTAGAACTTAAAATTCAGCTACCTTCCGTTTTCTGTCAAATCATGATTACTCTCTTTAAAAGCCCTCTCTTAGTACCTCTCTCAAACCTCACTGTTCCTCTCAAACCCCAAGCAAGAATCAAAGCAAATTTATCGTCCTCTCACTACCTTGACTAAGTCTAGCTAAACCCCTTCAAAAGTAAAATCATCCTCTAAGCCTGGGACTAAATCCAAAATTGAGAAGCTAAGCCAAAGAAAAGTGTAAAATCGGCTGGTGATTCTGAATCTAACCTGCTATCTCTCCACCCATGCCCATAACTATTCCTCACCATCACCCCCTGTTACTGTTACACCTATAATTTCTACTCCTGATGTACCTCCATCTCTAAAACCAACCACCCATCCACCTGTATCTGTCTCATAAATCACCTCCAAACCCACTAAGGTCAAGGCTACTTCAAGGAAATCAGTAAATATTGGTAAAGAAGTTGATTGTGCTACTTCTAAGGGGAACCAAAAGTAAATGAGGCTACTGTTCAAGGGGAATCTACAATCATCAAACCTGCTCGAAACCTCAGAACAAATAAAACAACACCGAAACTAAGAATTGCACTCTAAAACCAAATCAATTAACTTATGAACTTCAAACTTCTTTAACTAGCTCCGAACGCGCCGAATCATACTTAGACAACTCAGAATGACACCAAATATTTACTTACAAGTCACAAATCACAATACAAACCTATTCCAAGGCTTGAAATCCCAAACGGACATCGATACCACAAAATTTCATTTCAAGTCAAACTTAGAAAACTCTAAAACCTTCAAAATACCAACTTTCGACAATTAGGGCCGAAACGATCCCGGTCTACCCAAATCTCGATCTGAACATACACCCAAGTCCAAAATCATAATAAAAACCTATTGGAACCTTCAAATCTTGATTTCGAGGTTATTTACTCAAAGCGTTGACTCAAGTCAAACTTGGCCACCTTAGGCCACTATTATGGAACTAAGTGTTCCGAATTAAACCCGAACCTTTCCAAAACTAGACCAAGCATCCCCATAAATCATAAAACAGTTAAACAACATACGGAAAGTCTTAAATAGGCGAAGGAGGATGTGTAAAGCAAAACAACCGGTCGGGTCGTTACATTCTCTACCTCTTAAACAAATGTTCGTCCTCAAACGGGTCTACAATCATACTTAGAGTGTTGAATTAAGTGTGGATATCTGCTCCGCATGTCCTCCTCGGCCTCCCAAGTCACCTCCTCGCATGGTTGGCCCCTCCACTGGACCTTCACCATAGAAATATTCTTAAACCTCAACTGGCAAACCTGCATGTCAACAATGGCAATTGTCTCTTCCTTATAACCCAAGCTCTCATCTAGCTGAAACGTATTGTAATCTAACACATGCGACTTGTTGGCATGGTACTTCCGGAGCATAGATACATGGAAAACTGAATGAACTCCTGATAGGTTGGGAGGCAAAGCAAGCTCATAAGCAACCTCCCCAACTCACGTCAACACCTCAAATGGGCCAATTAACTCGGACTTAGCTTGCCTTTCTTTCCGAACCTCAGGATGCCCTTCATCGGCGAGACCTTTAAGAGAACTTTATCGCCCACCATAAATGACAAATGATGCACTTTTAGATCTGCATAACTCTTCTGTCTAGAGTGTGTTGTGTGAAGTCTCTCCTGAATCAACTTCACCTTATCCAACGCATCCTTTACCAAATCAGTACCATATAACCTAGCCTCAACAAGCTCAAACCAGCCGATGGGGGAACGACATAGCCGATCACATAAAGCATCGAATGGAGCCATCTCGCTGCTAGACTAATAACTGTTATTAGAAGCAAACTTGGCCAATGGTAAGAATCTATCTCACTGTCCTCTGAAGTCAATAACACATGCTCTGAGCATATCCTTTAGAATCTGAACTGTCCGCTCTAACTGTCTGTCAGTTTGCGATTGAAAAGCTGTGCTGAGCTCTACCCGGGTACCCAACTCACTCTGTACTGCTCTCAAGAAATGAGAAGTGAACTGAGGGCATCTATCTAGAATGATGGAAATAAGCACACCATGCAGCCGGACAATCTCTTGAATATAAATCTGGGCCAACCTCTCTGAAGAGTACGTAGTCACCACCAGAATAAAGTGTACAGACTTGGTCAGTCTGTTGACAATGACCCAAACAGCATTGAACTTCCTCAACGTCTGCGGCAACCCAACTATGAAATCCATGGTGATGTGCTCCCACTTTCACTCCGGTATAACCATTTGCTGAAGTAGCCATCTGGCCTCTAGTGCTCTTACTTAACTTATTGGAAATTTAGACACCTCGCCACATACTCGACTATGTCCTTCTTTATCCGCTGCCACCAATAATGTTGCTGATAGTAGGCTATACTTGGTGTGTTTTTGTTGCTTGTCGCATTCTAATTTACTGCACTTTAATTAAGTTTGAGCTTTAATCGCTAGTATTTTGCACTAATTATATATTTTATGCCTTGTAGGAGTGACTTTAAGCTATGTAGATGTTATGGGAAAAATTCATGCTATTTTGGAGCTTTGAAGTCTGAGTAAAAGCCCAAGGATTAAGTTGGGATCGAGTTCGGGGATCAATGGACACTAGTGCATTCAAAGAAAGAAATGAAAACTCGGGCAGCGCGTCACCCAGGTGTGCGAGCACGCACTGGGCTGGAAGTTGAGGCAGTGTACCACGCAAAGTGAGAAGCCTAAAGCGTGAGCACCCTCCCAGATGTTACACTATTGTGAGTCAAATCTTGAGGTGAAGATGTTACACTATTGTGCTTATTCTATTTTAAATATTCTTGGTATGATAAGTTATGAAAGTTGTTTAAAAAGATTGTGTCATTATAAAGTGTAGTATGATTGCTCGAAGACGAGCAATAGTTTAAGTGTGGGGTGTTGATGGTAGGCTATACTTGTGTGTTTCGTTGCTTGTCGCACTCTAATTTGCTGCACTTTAATTGAGTTTGAGCTTTATTCGCTAGTGTTTTGCACTAATTATATGTTTTATGCCTTCGTGATTCCGACCTATGTAGATGTTATGGGATATATTCATGCTATTTTGGAGCTTTGAAGTCTAAGTAAAAGCCTAGATTAAGTTGGGATCAAGTTCGGGGATCAACGGACACTAGTGCGTTCAAAGAGAGGAACGAATAATCGGGCCGCGTCACCCAGGTGCGCGAGCGCGCACTGGGAACGCAGTTGAGGCAGTGTACCACATAAAGTGTGCGGCCTAAAGCGCGAGCACCCTCCCAGGTGCGCGGCCGCGCACGTCCTTTTCCAGAAAAAGTCCTATTTCGCGTAAGAGAAAGTGTGTTCATTTTGGTCTGACCCTACTTTGTATATATACATGGAAAAGGGGCATTTTGAGGACGTTTAACACACTTTAGACCTAAGGAGGCTAAGGATAAGTGGGAGAAGTAAGAGCACAAGGATTTCATCATTCAATCCTAACTCAAGACAAGGGTTTGAATTGTTTTATGTTTTCCATTAACTTAAAGTTATTGGTCATAAGTTACTCCATATCTATGGAGTAGTTCTCTTTAGGGATTTATGGATTTGGTGTATTGAGAATTGTTTGTGGATATTAACTCTAGTTTTATGTATTGAATCATTTTGGGTGTTTTAATTATGCATCTACTTTCACATGTTCATGTAAACGAAAGAGGCATAACTTGTGATATTTTTGCATTATCTTATTGGTTAAATTTATTGATTCTTCTTAGTAATCGAAAGAGGCTAGTTGAATTATTGTTTAGACCTAGGTAGGAGGATAATCGAAAGATGTTCTCCTAAAGACCAATCCACTATGAATTCCTACATATCTTCACCGAGCTTAACTTAGTTCTTATTGTGAGGTTGAGACTTAATCGACAGAGGAGTTTCAACTGAACGTTTGAACCAATAATAGAGTGAATTCGAGAGACTCACTTGAACCTTAGAAGTGAATCGACTAGAGTTAAATCTCACACAATTATCTTGCACCTATCCAATCAACCCCTTATTTTCTCCCTTTGATATCTTTCCTTACTCATTACTTGCGTTGATTGTCATTAGTCAATAGTTTAAGACTTTTAGTAAATTTTAGTTTTAATCACACAAATCTAATTTGTCGGTCATCTTGGATAGCAATTAAAATAGAGGCTATGAAAATACTATTTAAATCCAATCCTTGTGGATACGATATTATATTATACTATATTCGACTAGCGAGCATATTTAAGTGTGTGTTTTACACTCGTCAAATTTTGCTCAGGTCAATATACATCTTCGTAGAACCTGGATGAATAGATTATCGCGAACTGTGTGCCTCCTCTAGAATCGTCTCCCTCAAACCATCAACATTAAGAACACATAGGCGACCCTAGAGTCGCAGGACACCATCATTACCGATAGTAAACTCCTTGGCATCACCCCATAGCACCGTCTCCCTAAGGACCAGCAAGTGCGATCCGCTAGAATAAAGAAGAATGAGCCACTACACATGTAAGAACTCGATTGGGCTCTGATATATCCAACCTTCCAAGTCTATTAGCTGAGGACTGAAAGTCCAAAGCCAATGGCCTCTCCTCTATTGAAATGAACGCCAAACTACTCATACTCTCAGCCTTTCTGCTCAAGGTATCCACAACCACATTCTCCTTGCCTGGATGATAAAGGATAGTGATATCATAATCCTTCAGCAACTCAAACCACCTGTATTGCCTCAAATTAAGATCCCCCTGCTTAAACAAAGGCTGCAAACTGCGGTGATCGAAATAAACCTCGCAGGACATAAAGATAATGTCTCCAGATCTTGAGAGCGTAAATTATCGTGGCCAACTCCAAATCATGTATGGGGTAATTCTTCTCGTGGGGCTTCAGCTGACGTGAAGCATATGCAATAACTCGCGCTTCCTGTATCAATACACAACCCAATCCAACGTGTGAGCGTCGCAATACACAGTATACATCCCTGAACCGAAGGGCAAAACTAACATCGGTGTTGTAGTCAAAGCAGTTTTGAGCTTCTGAAAGTTCTCCTCGCAATCATCGGACCATCTGAACGGAGCACCCTTCTGGGTCAATCTAGTCAAAGGTGCTGCAATAGACGAGAAGCTCTCCACAAACCGACAATAATAACCTGCTAACCCCAAGAAACTCCTGATCTCGGTCGCTGTGGTAGGACGAGGCCAACACTAGAGTGCCTCGATCTTCTGGGATCCACCTTAATACCCTCACCTGATACAACATGCCCCAAGAAAGCCACATAATCTAACCAGAACTCGCACTTGGAAAACTTAGCATATAGCTTCTGTTCCCGCAAGGTCTGAAGCACTAACCTTAAATGCTGCTAGTGCTCCTCCATACTACGCAAGTAGTTCAATATGTCATCAATGAAGACAATGAAGAATGAGTCAAGATATGGCCTGAACACCCGGTTCATCAAATCCATAAACATCGTCGGGGCATTAGTCAAGCCGAAGGACATCACTAGAAACTCATAGTGCTCATATCTTGTTCGAAAAGCCGTCTGAGGAATATCCGAAGCGCAAATCTTCAGTTGATGATACCCAGATCTCAAGTTGATCTTCGAGACACTCTAGCATCTTGTATCTAATAAAAAAAATCATTAATGCATGGCAATGGGTACTTATTCTTGATGGTGACTTTGTTAAACTTACGGTAATCAATGCACTTCCGCATACTCCCATCCTTCTTCTTCACAAATAACAGTGGTGCGACCCAAGGGGACACACTTGATCTGATGAACCCCTTCTCAAGCAACTCTTAAAGCTGCTCCTTTAAATCCCTCAGCTCCTTTGGAGCCATGCAATAAGGCGAAGTAGAGATAGGTTGGGTGCCTGGAACCAAATCAATGCTGAAATTGATATCCCGATCCGGCGATATACGTGGTAGATCAACAGGAAATACATCGGAAAACTCTCGTACCACTAGCACTGAATCTATCGTGGGAGTCTCTGCAGTAGTATCCCGAACAAAGGCCAAAAATCATTAATGCATGGCAATGGGTACTTATTCTTGATGGTGACTTTGTTAAACTTACGGTAATCAATGCACTTCCGCATACTCCCATCCTTCTTCTTCACAAATAACAGTGGTGCGACCCAAGGGGACACACTTGATCTGATGAACCCCTTCTCAAGCAACTCTTAAAGCTGCTCCTTTAAATCCCTCAGCTCCTTTGGAGCCATGCAATAAGGCGAAGTAGAGATAGGTTGGGTGCCTGGAACCAAATCAATGCTGAAATTGATATCCCGATCCGGCGATATACGTGGTAGATCAACAGGAAATACATCGGAAAACTCTCGTACCACTAGCACTGAATCTATCGTGGGAGTCTCTGCAGTAGTATCCCGAACAAAGGCCAAATAGGCCAAACAACCCTTCGCGAGCATATGTCGATCCTTCAAGAAAGAAATAACCCGACTGGAAGTAACAACAAACGAACCCCTTCACTCTAATTTGGGCAACTCAAGTATCGCCAAGGTAATAGTCTTGGCATGGTAATCAAGAATGGAATAGTACGGAGACAACTAGTCCATGCCCAGGATAACCTCGAAATCAACCATATCGAGCAACAAAAGATCCGCTCTGGTCTCATAACCACAAAAAGTCACCATACAAGACCGATAGACCCGATCCACAATAACAAAATCACCTACTAGAGTGGACACATATACAAAAATACCAAGGGACTCGCGAGTAATCCAGGTAAGGAGCAAATAGAGAAGAAACATAGGAATAAGACCTTAGATCAAATAATACTGAAGCATCCCCACGGAAAACAGAAATAGTACCTACGATCATTGCATCGGAGGCGACTGTCTCTGGCCTGTTTGGGAAAGCATAGAATCTAGCCGGAGCGCCACCTGATTGACCTCCACCTTTAGGGAGACCCCTACCCCCTGCCCTCCACCTCTGGCTGCGTGGGCGGGCGATGTGGTAGCTGGTGTGGTAATCCTGGGCCGATGGCCCTGCTGTACTACCTTGCCCCGAAGTCTGGGACAAAACCTCTTCACGTGGCCCAACTCCCCGCACTCATAACAACCCCTCGAAGTGGTGAACAGCTAACCCGAAGTATGACCCTAATGGCTTGAATACACATGGGAGGAACTCAGAATAGCTGGCGGATGGTAAGTACTCTCTGGAATAGTAATGAAGTAAGGTCTTGTTGGAGCACTCCGAGTAGGCGGTGGTGCTAAATGCATGGTCCTGCTAGAATGGCCCCTCAAGAACTGACCTCTGCCCCTAGGTGGAGAGTATCAGAATCCACTAAACTACTGGGGCCGCTTATCCCTTGGTGCAAACTCTCCACTACGATTGCAGATATGCTCGATCCTCCAAGCTATATCCACAACCTGATGAAAGGGAGTCCCTATCTCTGCCTCATGGGCCATAGAAACCTGGATCTCAAGGTGCATACCTGCAATGAACCTCCGGACCCTCTCGGCGTCTGTGAGGAGTATAATAGCTACATGATGAGACAAGTCAGTGAATCTTGCCTCGTAGTCAGTCACAGACATATGACCCTGACGGAGTCGCTCAAACTGACTCTACAGCTCCTCTCTCACTGAAGGTGGTATGTACTTCTCCAAGAACAGATGCATCAACTGATCCCAAGTCAAGGGAGGTGAACCTGCCGACCTGCTAAGGAGGTAAGCCTACCACCATCTACGGGCCTTGCCCTCAAGTTGAAAGGTGGTGAAGTCCACCCTGTTGGACTCCAATATCCCCATGTAATGTAGCCTCTTCTTGCACAGGTCAATGAAATCATGTGGGTCCTCTAACCGCTCAGCCTCAAAGACAGGGGTATGAAGCCTAGTCCATCTGTCCAACCGTTCCGCTGCAACTGGCTGGAAACCCCCTGCCGGTAGTGCACCTGGGGTCTGATAAACGGCAATAGTGTGCCCTGGAGCCTGAGTGCACTACTAGAAATCCAGAAAAAAATGATCAAAGTTGGTCGTTTATTGGCCAAAAAGTGACCAAAAAGCGACCAAACAGGCCTGGTCGATATTAAGCTGGTCCCTTTACCTTAAGGACCAAAGTTGGTCGCTAATTAGTGACCAACTTTGGTCTCTAAGGTAAAAGGACCAAATATTCCGGGTACAGAAAATAGCGACCAACTTTGGTCGTTTTAATATTTTAATAATATAATATTGGCGACCAAAGTTGGTCTCCACATGTAAATTACATTATTTATTTATTTATTATTAATCATAAAAAAGCGACCAACTTTGGTCTGTAAAAAAAATATTATATTTTAAAATCTGGAAAATGGAGACTAAAGTTGGTCGCTATATTATTAATTTTTTTGATTTTTATTAAAATAAGAGACCAAAGTTGGTCGCTATTTTCAAGAATTAATTTTTTTTTAATTATAAGCGACCAACTTTGGCCGCTATATTTGCAGAAATTATTTTTTTAAAAAATGGAATAGAGACCAAAGTTGGTCGCTTTTGAGAATCTGGGTTAAATAGCGACCAAGGTTGGTCGCTATTGCCCAGAAAATTATTTTTTTTAAGGGAAAAGCGACCAACTAGCGACCAACGTTGGTCGCTTTTCTTGGTATATTTTTGGCAAATACTGTCTGTTTTGGCAGCTATACTACCTAACAGCTTACCAAAATTCCTAAACAGGCATTTTATTCCAACAACAACAATAAACAACAACAACAATAAACAACAACAACAACAACAACAACAACATTAAAACTAACAAACTATAAAGTTCAATAGAACTAACACATTAAGCTAACTAAACTAAGTTAACTATTATTACAAGCCCATTCGAAAACCGATTGTATTTGTCTAGTTGAAAGTGTATAAAAGTCAAGGATTGTTTTGTACATTATTATCATCACCGTCTGATGAACTTTCATCATGAAGACGGCATGCAGAAGTGTGTAGTGTTCTAGGACGGGAAGAATGATCACGGGGAGGACGGGAGGAACGAGCACGGGGAAGGCGAGCCTCTGGCGATGACTCACGAGACCGGGGAATCGGAAAACTGCCAGAAGCCAAGAGAGATTTGATCTGCTCTTGCATGCCAATGTACTGAGCATCTCTAATCTTTTCTCTTTCCTTGGCGGCTTCTAGCTCGGATGTGAGTTTTTCCACAGTCTCCCGCATAGAGGAGAGGTTCTCCCCGTCAAGTTGCTCGGCTTGCGAGGAAGTCCCTATTCCTTGCATTCCACACTTATAGCAATGGAATTTCTTAATAGGAAGCCCGTATACCTTCCCCCATTTTGGACCACCGGCAGCCTGCGTCCATATTCTTTCAGCATCCTCGTCCGAAGGTTGGATTGGGTCGCCCGACTCATTAGGTGGCTGACCGCGTGTAAATTCCTCCACTTCAGCTATGAAGCGACTCTATAAGAAAAATTACATTGAATTAGTATTTCAAAATTTATATAAAAGTAAATCAAAATACTTAATGAAAAGTGAAAAACTTACATGTACAGTCGAGGCTCGGCCCTCGAACCACCTTTCTTCATCCTTCTTTTTCTTCTTCTTTACAATATGAGTCTCCTTGAATAGCTCATCTTGCTTCATCGGACGCCCCAACTTCTTTTCCTGAAAACTCATAAATCTTAGTTAAGAAACAGAATAGATATACTTTGAAAATTAAAATAAATTAAGCAATTACGTACCATTCTTCTCTTTATTGTCCCTAGGTTGATCGCACCTCCAGTGTGCAAGGATCCTCCCTTCTCAGATGCACGAGCTGTCTTTCCTTTTTCGCTCTTCTCTAAGAACTCTGCGGTAAGCTATTGCCTTTGCAAATCCTCCCATAAATTCTGAAGCAACCAGCCAGGCTTCTGGTTCAACTTTCTAGCTTTGGAGAAACAATGCAACAACCGCTTGCGAGCTTTGAGATGAAAATTTGCAACCACATCCGCGCTATAGCGGTGTTCCCATACACACTTGCGTTGTATTTCAAAAGTTAAGTATTATATGGAAATATCATATTAGATGGAAATATCATAAAAGCTATATTCGATATATTATACTTAGCTTTTATTAGCTAATAATTAATCAAAAGTTAAGTGCATTAGCTGCTTATAATATAGTATATAGTATATTAGTGCATTAGCTAATATATATACTATGCACTAAGTATTAGTGCATTAGCTAATATTATATTGAATATAATATTAGCTAATAAAAGCTAAGTATTAATGCACTTAACTTTTGAATAATTATGTATTAATGCACTAAGCTTTTATTGAATATATATAAAAGCTATATTCGATATAATATTAGCTAATGCACTAATACTTAGTGCATATTATAGTGTAAGTATGTATGTATGTATGTATGTATGTATATGTATATATATATATATATATATATATATATATAGAAAAGATATATTCTATAATACATATTTAGTAGAAAATCACTCCAAGTCGCATAAGGGCCATCATAAAGCTTTCTGGTGGCTTTGGTGATTATCCTTGTAGTAATATTACTAGGGATGAACCTGTAATTTAATTAAAAAAAATACATTAATATCTTAGTAAAGTTGTACAAAACAATAAACGTAAAAATAACAAATAACTCTTACCCATCACCCTCAGGGACTATGATGATCCTGCCATATTGATCATAATGCACCTCCTCGTCATCATCAGCATCACCTTCCGAAGCATGTATATCAGAGGCATATATGGAAGGTGTAGGGGGGCCAGAGCTAGTATCTCGCAGGCGAAGGCCTGAAATAGATGGAGTCCCAGATGAAGATGGCTGCGAGCCTTGTGACTGCGACATAGCTGTATGGGCCGCAAGTGGACGTGACACTAATAGCTGTGACCTGAGTGGCTGTGACTCGAGTGGTTGTGACACTGATGCCTGTGATCCATGTGGATGTGACATGGATCGATGCGATCCATGCGATGCAGATGGCTGCGATCCACGTGGCTATGCGACAACTGGATTATATGTCGGACGTACAGTCCTATGGCCCTGTGACAAAAGACTTGGTGTCTGACGAATGTGTAGGGCTGGTGATGCTGTGGCAGCTCAGAATAGCTCTGGGGTGGAGGCAAAGACATAGGTTGTAACGACCCGATGTGTCGTAGAAACACGTGGTAGTAAATCATATAGATTTGGCTTGTTTAATGTGCAAATCCTTCCTTGTGATTATGCAATCTTATTATTTTTCTTTTGCAGTAAATGAGGTATAAGAACCCAAGAGTAGGAAAAAGAATTCAAAATATAAGAGAAAAAGGGCAAAAGGTGTCGCAAAGTCCACTATGCGATCGCATATGTGCAAATGCGAGTCGCATAGTTGGCATCCTTTGTCGCATAGTGAAGCAGAGAACTGGGCAAACTTCTTGTCGAAAATGCGACGAGAATGTGGATCGCATTTCAGATATGCGAACCGCATATCTCGCACAGGCGTCGCATAGTGAAACAGAAAAACTGGGCAAACCTTTCGTCAAAAATGCGACGAGAAATGCGATCGCATTTCAGGAATGCGAACCGCAAATTTGACAGTAGGATCGCAGAGTGAGACAGAGTTTTGGGGTCAAATATTGTGTTAGAAATGCGGCCCAAATGCGGACCGCATATGTGTTCTGCGACCAGAATGCGATCGCATTCTGGCATCTGGCCACTTATTTTCATTTCGATTTGTGACCCACTATAAATAAGGACCCATAACCCTAACATGCAAAAACCCTCTCATTTTCGATACTTCCTCTGTAAAACTCCCCAAAACACCTTCAAACCATAGCAAATCAACCTTCAAAACACCTTGTAAACAACCTCAAATTCCATGAAAACACCTCCATCACATAGCTATCAACCCCCAATTACCAACCCAGCTTTCCCCATTTAAAACTCACCAAAACCCAGCGGAGAAATCGTCTGAAAACAACCCCAAATACGCTGAAAAACAACCGTGAAATCATCCTTTCAATACCCCAACATCAGTTACGAAATTTCCCACTTGCTAACCCCAAAACCCCAGCACCAATTACTGACGATTTCGTGGTGGAACAGTACTAGAAATCTAAGACGAGTTTGAGGCTCGAAGGCTTGTGGCTTTGATTGTTGTGGAGATTTGAATGCATTGGAAACCTAGAATTTTGAAAGCAAAGCGAGGTAAGTGGCTGTCCTAATCTTAGCTTGAGGGACTAGAATTCATGTGCTAATTGCTAAATTGCTTCTTGTTGAGAACAATGTATAGGTATGGTGACGAGTACCTATACATTGGTGTCGAGCATGAACGTGGGTCATATATTGATAAGTGTTGTGCAATTATTGTTCTAATTGCTAAATATTATCTATGATTGTTGTTGTAATATAAGTGGGAGCGGGTGGCACGCCTGCCACAAGATATCGTGAAATGAGGGCGGGTGGTACGCCTACCACATGAATTTATTATTATAATTGTTCCTCGTGATTACAGGTTGATGTATCTTTTATTCGGCATAATTTAGATTGTTAGATGGACTAGTTGAATAAGGAAGTGTTAGAAGTCAAAAAGGGGTTCAGTGTCTAAGTCATGGGTAGTGTCTTAGGAGTTCATTAGGAGTTCAAGGGATCCGGTGTCACAATAGTAGCATCATGTCTAGGTTTAATGAAATGATAATTGGGTTAGGAGGTTAATGGTAGAACTTCGACTGTAATTAAGTGCTAACATTGATTGAGCTAAATAGGAGTCGAATATGGTTTGGTTATAGCTGATTTCCCCCTGGCCAGGATGATTGTTTGATGTTATTTATTCCCTAATTGGGAAGTTGTTATGTTGCCTTGTTCCCTTGCCGGGACTTCTTGTGATTGTTGTGGTATTGTAAGTGGGA